>JAVKPL010005864.1:0-24840 GCA_032173675.1 Gastrolobium villosum | reverse complement strand
TGTACCTCCGAAGCTGAGACACGTGAAACACGTCGTGGATGTTGGCTAGGTTCGGAGGTAAGGCAAGTCGATAGGCAACAGGTCCTACTCTACCAAGGATCTGGTAGGGCCCAATGAACCGCGGGCTCAACTTCCTCACTCCGATTGCCCGTCCAACACCGGTGACAGGTGAAAGTTTCACAAACACGTGCTCACCCTCACTGAATTCCAGTGGTCGATGCTTGACATCATAGTAGCTTTTCTGGCGATTCTGTGCCTGCTTCAACTTTTCCCTGATCATCTGGATCTGCTGGGTAGTATCTTGGACAAAGTCCAAGCCAAAAAGCTCTTTATCTCCAACCTCAGACCAGCAAGTAGGAATCCGACACCTCCTACCATACAGCGCCTCGTAGGGTGCCATGCCCAGACTAGCATGAAAACTGTTGTTGTACGAGAATTCTACCAACGGAAGGTACCTATCCCATGCAGAACCCTGCTCCAATGCGCAAGCTCTCAACATGTCCTCCAATGTCTGGATGGTCCGATCAGTCTGTCCGTCAGTCTGAGGGTGATAGGCGGTACTCAATCTCAACTGCGTACCAAAAGCCTCCTGCAGCGCCTCCCAGAACCGAGATGTGAACTTCGGGTCCCTATCACTGATGATACTCTCGGGCACCCCATGAAGCCTCACAATCTCGCGGACATAAAGTTTGGCCAACTGCTCTGTAGTGAAGCTCACCTTCACTTGAAGAAAATGGGCAGACTTGGTCAATCTGCCCACAATGACCCAGATAGAGTCACAACCAGCCTGAGTCTTAGGCAATCCCACCACGAAGTCCATGGAAATACTCTCCCACTTCCACTGTGGAATTTCAAGAGGTTGAAGTTTACCAGACGGTTTCTGGTGCTCAATTTTCACTTTCTGACAAATAAGGCATTTGGACACGTAGACCGCTATGTCCTTCTTCATGCCCGGCCACCAAAAGTTTCTTTTTACGTCCTGGTACATCTTCGTGGCACCAGGGTGGATAGTAAACCGGCCCTTATGAGCCTCTGCCATAACCTTTTCTGTCAATGGCCCTCGAGGAATAAAAATCCTCTTCTGAAACAGCAATAAACCATCATCGTTCCAAGACACACCGTCCTGGTTTTTTACATAATCAAGGCACTCTCTCTGCACTTGCGCCTCTTTAATCTTCTCCATCAGCTCATTAATCACCTCTGCTGTTTCCATCTCAAGCAGTGCACCCCCAAACAAGGAGTTCACTCTCAAGTCCCTGAACTTTTCAATTACCTCGTAGTCGCTCATCATCAAGCTGGATAAGCTCACGGATTTCCGACTCAAAGCATCGGCTACCACATTGGCCTTGCCAGGATGGTACCTCAACTCAAAGTCGTAGTCCTTCAAGAACTCCATCCATCTTCGCTGTCTCATGTTCAACTCCTTCTGGTCAAACAGATACTTCAGGCTCTTGTGATCACTGAATACAGCAAACTTCATGCCAAACAGGTAATGTGTAAGAACCCGCACCGTTAATTAAGGTAATTAGTAAATTAATTATGTTAATTAAGAAATAATTCCATAATTGACCTTAATAATTATTAATGGGCTTAGATAATTATATTGAGTGAGTAAAAATGCTGAGAGTCGCTCTTCGGAAGAAAAGCGCAGATACCGGTTCTGCTACTCGGTATAAATGCGTACCGGAAAAGTATCCCGGAAAATTATAACGAATGCATGATAATTACTAGAATATTATGTAGGACTTGTAAAACAAGTTTCAAGTCAAAATGACGTAATCTGATGCCAGAACTGATACTGGCTATGGAAAATCGCGTACCGGAAAGGTGCTCCGAAAAATAAAATAAAAATATGATAAATCTTAGAAAAATGCGTAGGTCTAGATTCCAAAGTTTGGGATCAATATCTTTTACTTTGCTATTAAGGCTAATACTGCGCGGTTAGTGGCTTGTGCCTATAAATAGACCCATTAAGGGCACAAAACCCTAGAAACATTCTTCCCCTACGTGAGTGGCTGCTGCATGAAGGTGTGAGGCACTATTCCATTGCCTTCCTCACCTTCTTGAGGCCAAGTCTTCCCCTTTTTGTTTGGTTCCTTCCCTTTCCTCTTCATAAACACTTGTGATCATCCTTGTGAGAGTGAAAGGAGTGTTCTTGGGTAGTGTCAACTGCTGTGTGTGTGAGATTAGTGAGCTGAGTTTAGAGCTTGAGTGATGGTTACCTTGTGGTAGTCATTGTAAGCTTCAAAGTGCCTTCTTGTGGTGCAAGAACCCATCTTGAAGGTGCCATTTTCGTGCTCCTACTTAGGCTGAGTTTGAAGTGTCTTGGGAGAGCTCCAAGAGCACACCTTGCTCTGTTTTGAGCTTTGGTAAGTTCCCTCACCTTTGATCTTAAGTTTTAATGCTTAAAGTTGATGTCTTGGCCATGTTTAATGAGTAAACAAGAGGGTATAATGTATATGAACCTAAAATGGATTAAAGATGCATGCTTTAACGTGTACATGTGTTAAAAGTTGGATCTTTGGGATGGATATTCACGAAATGCAGAAACTGCATTCTGTCGTGAGATATCCGGATATTTGTCGAACAGATATCCGGATATCAGTATCCGGATATGGTATCCGGATATTGATATCCGGATATGGGATCTGGGTATCCGGATATGGCATATCCGGATATGTCCAGTGTGATATCCGGATATGGAATATCCGGATATGTTCTTCATGATATCCGGATATCCTGGGTTTGCGCAGACAGTAGCTGTACTGTATGAACAATAAGCTATTGGATGTGTGTGGACCCAAGTTTAAGGAAGTTGAACTTCTGTAATTAATGAACTAAGTCAGAATCATGTGATTAAGGGCTTATGGCTTTGTTGGAAGCCTTAAGACGTAAAACGTAAAGGAAATGCGTAGTCTTTAAGTTATATGCTTGTTGTGCATAAATATTGATGTATTATTGGTCCATATCAGATTGTGATACTTCTGTTTGCGGACTTGTGAGTGGTTGGACTCTTGGCTTGGATAGCTAGCTTGCAAGGTAAGCTTTCGTGTCCTCGGTTTAGCCAATTTGATGTTCCACCATGTCCCATGGGGATGGGTTTATGCATGCTGTGTTACATGCTTTATTATTTTGGAAATGCTGTTGAGCTATTTATATGCAATGAGCTTTTATGAGATGCATGTGGTGTCCACCTAGACGGCAATCCCGAGTATGTGGTACATACAAGATGGAGAAGCTGTGGGTGAGGTGCAGGTAGTATCCATGTACTCATGTAGGCATAGACGTATTCCTACATTTCTCTGGCCAGTAGATTTGATAAGCACACATGGCATGATTAATTGCTGCATCGCATGATTTTGGAACTTATATTGTAAATACTGTTTTTGGAACTTATATTACACATGTAAGTGAGCTTGGGGTGGAGACTCCTTGAGGACCCCTTGTCTTACTGAGATTTCTTGTTAGAGATCTCACCCCACGTTTGGGGACGCTTATTTCAGGATCAGGTAATGTTGAGGGCTCAGGTGGCAGGAGGCCAGAGCTGAGTTGATGAGTTGATATGATGATGTGCTGGAGTTACTGTTATGTTTTTCCGTTTTGATTATGCTAATTATGATGAGACTGTTTTTGGGCATTGTTGCCTTATTTGGTGAGCATGGGGTTTGTCCATGCCACATGGTTTGATTATTGTCTTTTAATTTGCTGTTGTAATTAAAGTATCAGGATTTTGACCCAGGCTACGTGTTGTAGTCCTGTGGTTTTAGATACTCACTTATTATTTATATATGAGGTATTCCAGTTAGTTGTCTTGCAATTTACATACAGGCAGTATTTTATGAAATTGATTAAGTAATCAAGTTGGTTAAGTTTAATGACGTCATAATTGAATTAAAGAAAAAGTTATTCCACATTTTAATTAAGCGTGGCTTAATACGATAGTGTGTTAACAATCCGGGTTAACACGGGCTGTTACATTTTATGGTATCAGAGCACTTTCTAGGGAAAAGCCTGTATGTATTGCAATAACTTAGGATGTGTCGTTGCGTGTCTACTTTGTGTTCTCTCTGATTGGTGTGTGTTATGATAATGCATATGTGACCACATGGCGTGGGCCTGATCAACTCATTCTTTGTGTAACTTGTGCAGAGTTATGGTGCCACCGAGGAGGAACACGAGTACGAGCGAGGATCAATCGGATCCTATCCTGGCTGCATTGGCTGAGATGCAGGCGGCCCGACTAGCCGACCAGGAAGCCACGAGGCTGGCAAACCGGGCGATGCTGGACGCTATTCGAGATGCGAACCGGCAAACCACGGCAGAGGTTCTGGAGGAGAACCGGATGGCCAACATGACTATAATGAGGGTCATGTTGGAGGAGTTGAGGGCTGGTCCTGCTGTTGGCCAGGGTCCTCCACCACCTCCACCGCCGCCACCGCCTCCACCTCCGCCTAGTCAACAGGAGGACACCCAGAGTCAGATGGGTGAGGGCAGTCACTTGACGGGGGCTATGCAGACTATCCCCGTACTTGCTGAGGATCGTGACGAGATCGATCGCCGGCTGAATGCTTTCCGCAAGCATAAGCCACCTTCATTCGACGGATCGTATGATCCCATTGCTGCTGCTAGATGGCTTCAGGCGCTAGACAAGATTTTCCGGATCATGCAGTGCACCGATCCGCAGAAGCTGTTGTTCGCCACTTATATGCTGGAGGGCGAGGCCCATGAGTGGTGGACCAATCTTTCTCAGGTCTACGAGATGCAGGGCCATGTGATGACGTGGCCATTCTTCGAGGAGAGCTTCCTGGGTCAGTACTTCCCTTATGACTCACAGGAGAGGAAGCAGGGGGAGTTTGACCGGTTGGTTCAGGGCTCTTTGTCTGTGGACGAGTACCTGGCCAAGTTTAATGAGCTGGTGAAGTTTTCACACTTCAGGATGGCGAGGCCTACTCCTACATTCTTGGCTGCTAAGTTCCGCAGGGGACTTAGTGAGGATATTGCTGGTTATTTAGCTGGGTCTGCTTCCAGAGATTTTGGGACACTGGTCCAACAGTGTCGTGATATTGAGGACTTCTACAGCACGAGTAAGGCCAAGAAGGCCAAGATGGAGGTGCCACAGGGTACCGGCGGTTCCACTCCCTGGAAGAATAAAAATTTTGCGAACAAGGGCAAGGGCAAGCAGATGGCGGCTAAGCAAGCGCCAAATCAGTTTAGAAAGACTGCTACTCAGGGGAACACAGCTAGACCTCCTGCCCCCAGATGCTCGGGATGCGGGAAGTCACACTTTGGGCCGTGTTCTACCGGTCAGCTGATATGCTTCCAGTGTGGCAAGGAGGGCAACTACTCCAGAGATTGCCCGACGGCGAGAGTTGCTGCAGTGTAGGCTGTGCCATTGCAGATGGTTCCTACTGGGGCACCAGCCGTGCCACCTTCTACGTGGCGTGTTTACACCTTGGATCGTCAGCAGTCGGACAGAGCTCCGAACCTGGTCAGAGGTACTGTTACCATTGGTGGTTCAGCTGTTGATGTGTTATTTGATTCCGGGGCAACGCACTCTTTTGTTGCTACCCCTATTGCTGTGGGGCTTGAGTTGCCCAGTGATGTGCTTTCTCCACCGATGCGGGTGACCACCGCCACCGGAGAAAAATGTTTGACCTCCACTATTCATCGCGATGTAGCGTTTCAGTGGGATGGCCGTGACTTCTCGGTAGATCTGATAGGATTGCCGATGGCCAACCTTGAGATTATTCTGGGCATGGATTGGTTGTCCAGAAATTGTGCACTGATTGATTGTTGTGCCAAGAAAGTGGTGATGTCTCCGGGTGGGTCCATAGCCAGTTCCTCACCGTTCATTTCAGTCCTGCAGGCGAGGAGGGCCTTGAGAGCAGGGGCATTTGGCTATGTCATGTTGGGAGGTTTGGTGAGTGGGACACAGGAGGATCTCACTGGCATTCCTGTGGTGAGGGAATTCCTCGAGGTGTTTCCCGAGGAGATTCCTGAGTTTCCACCGCAGAAAGAGATAGAGTTCTCCATTGACTTATTGCCTGGTGTGGGGCCTATCTCGTTGGCTCCATACCGGATGTCGCCACCAGAGTTGGCGGAGCTGAAGAAGCATATTGAGGAGCTTTCAGCGAAAGATTTTATTCGGCCGAGTGTGTCTCCCTGGGGAGCACCGGTCATTTTTGTGAAAAAGAAAGATGGGACCATGCGGTTGTGCACCGACTACAGACAGTTGAACAAGGTGACAATCAAGAACAAGTACCCTCTTCCACGCATTGATGAATTGCTGGATCAGCTCAGGGGTGCTTGCGTGTATTCAAAGATCGATCTCTGGTCCGGTTACCATCAGATACGGGTAAAGCCGGAGGATGTCCCAAAGACAGCGTTTCGCTCGAGGTACGGGCACTACGAGTACTTGGTGATCTCGTTTGGACTCACCAATGCACCCGCAGTGTTCATGGACTACATGAACAGGATCTTCCAGCCGTACCTGGATCAGTTTGTGATCGTCTTCATTGACGACATCTTGATTTACTCCAAGACGGAGGAGGAGCATACTGAACACTTGAAGATTGTTTTGCAAGTGCTGAAAGAGAAAAAGCTATATGCTAAGCTGTCGAAATGCGAGTTTTGGCTCAAGGCGGTGAAATTTCTGGGTCATGTGATTTTTGCTAATGGAGTTGCAGTTGATCCTAACAAGATTGAGGCCGTGATGGATTGGGAGAGGCCCAAGACGGTTACAGAAGTGAGAAGCTTCTTGGGTTTGGCAGGCTACTATCGGAGGTTCATAGAGGGATTCTCCAAGATGGTGCTACCAATGACTCGCCTTACCCGAAAGGAGACTCCATTCGTGTGGACACATGAGTGTGAGGAGTGTTTCCAGGAGTTGAAGGAGAGACTGACTACTGCTCCTGTGTTAGTCCTTCCTGATCCTGCGGAGCAATTCGAGTTATACTGCGATGCCTCTGGTAAAGGACTTGGCTGTGTGCTGATGCAGAAAGGGAAAGCGGTTGCTTACGCTTCAAGACAGTTGAAACCTCATGAGGAGAACTACCCGATTCACGACTTGGAGTTGGCAGCCATTGTTTTTGCTTTCAAGATTTGGAGGCATTACTTGTTTGGCATGAAGTTTGCTGTATTCAGTGACCACAAGAGCCTGAAATATCTGTTTGACCAGAAAGAGTTGAACATGAGACAACGAAGATGGATGGAGTTCTTGAAGGACTACGACTTTGAGTTGAGGTACCATCCTGGCAAGGCCAATGTGGTAGCCGATGCTTTGAGTCGGAAATCCGTGAGCTTATCCAGCTTAATGATGAACGACTACGAGGTGATCTAGAAGTTCAGAGACTTGAGAGTGAACTCCTTGTTTGGGGGTGCACTGCTTGAGATGGAAACAGCAGAAGTGATTAATGAGCTAATGGAAAAGATTAAAGAGGCGCAGGTGCAAAGAGAGTGCCTTGATTATGTGAAGAACCAGGACGGCGTGTCTTGGAACGATGATGGATTGCTGCTGTTCCAGAAGAGGATTGTTATTCCTCGAGGGCCATTGACCGAAGAGGTTATGGCAGAGGCTCATAAGGGCCGGTTCACTATCCACCCTGGTGCCACAAAAAAGTACCAGGACTTAAAGAGAAATTTTTGGTGGCCGGGCATGAAAAAGGACATAGCAGTCTACGTGTCCAAGTGTTTGATATGTCAGAAAGTGAAGATCGAGCACCAGAAACCGTCTGGTAAACTTCAACCTCTGGAGATTCCACAGTGGAAGTGGGAGAGTATTTCCATGGACTTCGTGGTGGGATTGCCTAAAACTCAGGCTGGTTGTGACTCTATCTGGGTCATTGTGGACAGATTGAGCAAGTCTGCCCATTTTCTCCCAGTGAAGGTGAGCTTCACTACAGAGCAGTTGGCCAAGCTATACGTCCGTGAGATTGTGAGGCTTCACGGGGTGCCCAAGAGTATCATCAGTGATAGGGACCCGAAGTTCACATCTCGGTTCTGGGAGGCGCTGCAGGAGGCTTTTGGTACGCAGTTGAGATTGAGTACCGCCTATCACCCTCAGACTGACGGGCAGACTGAGCGGACCATCCAGACATTGGAGGACATGTTGAGAGCTTGCACGTTGGAGCAGGGTTCTGCATGGGATAGGTACCTTCCGTTGGTAGAATTCTCGTACAACAACAGTTTTCATGCTAGTCTGGGCATGGCACCCTACGAGGCGCTGTATGGTAGGAGGTGTCGGACTCCTACCTGCTGGTCTGAGGTTGGAGATAAAGAGCTGTTTGGCTTGGACTTTGTCCAAGATACTACCCTACAGATCCAGATGATCAGGGAAAAGTTGAAGCAGGCGCAGAATCGTCAGAAAAGCTACTATGATGTCAAGCATCGACCACTGGAGTTCAGTGAGGGTGAGCACGTGTTTGTGAAACTTTCACCTGTCACCGGTGTTGGACGGGCACTCGGCGTGAGGAAGTTGATCCCGCGATTCATTAGGCCCTACCAGATCCTTGGTAGAGTAGGACCAGTTGCCTATCGACTTGCCTTGCCTCCGAACCTAGCCAACATCCACGACGTGTTTCACGTGTCTCAGCTTCGGAAGTACATAGCAGACCCTTCGCACGTGGTGCAGCCGGATGATGTGGAGGTTCGGGAGAACCTAAAGACTCCCGTCGGACCACTCAAGATTCTCGATCGAGGCGAGAAACAGCTTAGAAGCAAGATCATTCTGATGGTCAAGGTGCAGTGGACTGGGCGCAGTCTCGAGGAGTGCACGTGGGAGCGAGAGGATGAGCTTCTCCGACAGTATCCCGACTTTCGAGACAGGTATGTTTCTGATTTTGAGGACAAAATCCTTAAAAAGGTGGGGTGAATGTAAGAACCCGCACCGTTAATTAAGGTAATTAGTAAATTAATTATGTTAATTAAGAAATAATTCCATAATTGACCTTAATAATTATTAATGGGCTTAGATAATTATATTGAGTGAGTAAAAATGCTGAAAGTCGCTCTTCGGAAGAAAAGCGCAGATACCGGTTCTGCTACTCGGTATAAATGCGTACCGGAAAAGTATCCCGGAAAATTATAACGAATGCATGATAATTACTAGAATATTATGTAGGACATGTTAAACAAGTCTCAAGTCAAAATGACGTAATCTGATGCCAGAACTGATACTGGCTATGGAAAAGCGTGTACCGGAAAGGTGCTCCGAAAAATAAAATAAAAATATGATAAATCTTAGAAAAATGCGTAGGTCTAGATTCCAAAGTTTGGGATCAATATCTTTTACTTTGCTATTAAGGCTAATACTGCGCGGTTAGTGGCTTGTGCCTATAAATAGACCCATTAAGGGCACAAAACCCTAGAAACATTCTTCCCCTACGTGAGTGGCTGCTGCATGAAGGTGTGAGGCACTATTCCATTGCCTTCCTCACCTTCTTGAGGCCAAGTCTTCCCCTTTTTGTTTGGTTCCTTCCCTTTCCTCTTCATAAACACTTGTGATCATCCTTGTGAGAGTGAAAGGAGTGTTCTTGGGCAGTGTCAACTGCTGTGTGTGTGAGATTAGTGAGCTGAGTTTGGAGCTTGAGTGATGGTTACCTTGTGGTAGTCATTGTAAGCTTCAAAGTGCCTTCTTGTGGTGCAAGAACCCATCTTGAAGGTGCCATTTTCGTGCTCCTACTTAGGCTGAGTTTGAAGTGTCTTGGGAGAGCTCCAAGAGCACACCTTGCTCTGTTTTGAGCTTTGGTAAGTTCCCTCACCTTTGATCTTAAGTTTTAATGCTTAAAGTTGATGTATTGGCCATGTTTAATGAGTAAACAAGAGGGTATAATGTATATGAACCTAAAATGGATAAAAGATGCATGCTTTAACGTGTACATGTGTTAAAAGTTGGATCTTTGGGATGGATATTCACGAAATGCAGAAACTGCATTCTGTCGTGAGATATCCGGATATTTGTCGAACAGATATCCGGATATCAGTATCCGGATATGGTATCCGGATATTGATATCCGGATATGGGATCTGGGTATCCGGATATGGCATATCCGGATATGTCCAGTGTGATATCCGGATATGGAATATCCGGATATGTTCTTCATGATATCCGGATATCCTGGGTTTGCGCAGACAGTAGCTGTACTGTATGAACAGTAAGCTATTGGATGTTTGTGGACCCAAGTTTAAGGAAGTTGAACTTCTGTAATTAATGAACTAAGTCAGAATCATGTGATTAAGGGCTTATGGCTTTGTTGGAAGCCTTAAGACGTAAAACGTAAAGGAAAGGCGTAGTCTTTAAGTTATATGCTTGTTGTGCATAAATATTGATGTATTATTGGTCCATATTAAATCATGTGGTGAGCACGGGTTTGTCCAAGCTCACTTACATATGTAATATAAGTTCTAAAAACAGTATTTACAATATAAGTTCCAAAATCATGCGATGCAGCAATTAATCATGCCATGTGTGCTTTCAAATCTACTGGCCAGAGAAATGTAGGAATACGTCTATGCTTACATGAGTACATGGATACTACCTGCACCTCACCCACAGCTTCTCCATCTTGTATGTACTACATACTCAGGATTACCGTCTAGGTGGACACCACATGCATCTCATAAAAGCTCATTGCATATAAATAGCTCAACAGCATTTCCAAAATATTAAAGCATGTAACACAGCATGCATAAACCCATCCCCATGGGACATGGTGGAACAACAAAATGGCTAAACCGAGGACACGAAAGCTTACCTTGCAAGCTAGCTATCCAAGCCAAGAGTCCAACCACTCACAAGTCCACAAACAGCAGTATCGCAATCTGGTATGGACCATTAATACATCAATATTTATGCATCACAAGCATACAACTTAAAGACTACGCCTTTCCTTTATGTTTTACGTCTTAAGGCTTCCAACAAAGCCATAAGCCCTTAATCATATGAATCTGACTTAGTTCATTAATTACAGAAGTTCAACTTCCTTAAACTTGGGTCCCCACACATCCAATAGCTTACTGTTCATACAGTACAGCTACTGTCTGCGCAAACCCAGGATATCCGGATATCAGAAGGGGCATATCCGGATATGCCATATCCGGATATCTCACTGGACATATCCGGATATGCCATATCCGGATACCCAGATCCCATATCCGGATATCAATATCCGGATACCATATCCGGATACTGATATCCGGATATCTGTTCGACAGATATCCGGATATCTCACGACAGAATGCAGTTTCTGCATTTCGTGAATATCCATCCCAAAGATCCAACTTTTAACACATGTACACGTTAAAGCATGCATCTTTAAGCCTATACAAGTTCACTTAGGTGTTGGTTACTTCATTTTAACCTTTTACATGCCAAGACACCACCTTTAAGCAAGATAAACTCATGATCATGGTGAGATAACTTACCCCAAGGCTTAAGACAGAAATGGACAGAGGTATGAAGCTCTTGGAGCTCTCCACAAGCTCCTCCACTCAAGCCACACCAAGGTGTACGAAAATGGTGCAAAGCTTGGCCCTTTCAACACAAAGGAAGCTCTTTGAGGCTTCACAACTCAAGAACAAGGTGGCTCTCCTTCCAACTCTCAAACTCAGAACCAAAAACCTCCCAACCAGCAACTCAACATTCAGGAAATACCACTTCTCACACTCACAAGGCCACTCACAAGTGTTTACAAGAAGGAGAAGGTGAAGGGAATGGCTTCAACCTCAAGAAAAGAGAAGAGGAGCCAATAACACAGTGTTTTAGAATTTAATTCAGCCCTCTCACGTATGGTGGTGGCTGCCTAGGGTTGTGTGCCCACTTAATGTGTCTATTTATAGGCACAAGCCACTAATCGCGCAGTATTAGCCTTAATAGCAAAGTAAAAGATCTTGATCTCAAACTTTAGAATCTAGACCTACGCAATTTTCTAAGATTTATCATATTTTTATTTTATTTTTCGGAGCACCTTTCCGGTACGCGCTTTTCCATAGCCAGTATCAGTTCTGGCATCAGATTACGTTATTTTGACTTGAAACATGTTTTACAAGTCCTACATAATATTCTAGTAATTATCATGCATTCTTTATAATTTTCCGGGATACTTTTCCGGTACGCATTTATACCGAGTAGCAGAACCGGTATCTGCGCTTTTCTTCCGAAAAGCGACTTTCAGCATTTTTACTCACTCAGTATAATTATCTAAGCCCATTAATAATTATTAGGGTCAATTATGAAATCATTTCCTAATTATCATAATTAATTCACTAATTACCTTAATTAGCGGTGCGGGTTCTTACATTCACCCCACCTTTTTAAGGATTTTGTCCTCAAAATCAGAAACATACCTGTCTCGAAAGTCAGGATACTGTCGGAGAAGCTCGTCCTCTCGCTCCCACGTGCACTCATCGGGACTGCGCCCAGTCCACTGCACCTTGACCATTGGAATGACCTTGCTTCTAAGCTGTTTCTCGCCTCGATCGAGAATCTTGAGTGGTCCGACGGGAGTCTTTAGGTTCTCCCGAACCTCCACATCATCCGGCTGCACCACGTGCGAAGGGTCTGCTATGTACTTCCGAAGCTGAGACACGTGAAACACGTCGTGAATGTTGGCTAGGTTCGGAGGTAAGGCAAGTCGATAGGCAACTGGTCCTACTCTACCAAGGATCTGGTACGGCCCAATGAACCGAGGGCTCAACTTCCTCACGCCGAGTTCCCGTCCAACACCGGTGACAGGTGAAAGTTTCACAAACACGTGCTCACCCTCACTGAACTCCAGTGGTCGATGCTTGACATCATAGTAGCTTTTCTGACGATTCTGCGCCTGCTTCAACTTTTCCCTGATCATCTGGATCCGAAGGGTAGTATCTTGGACAAAGTCCAAGCCAAAAAGCTCTTTATCTCCAACCTCAGACCAGCAGGTAGGAGTCCGACACCTCCTACCATACAGCGCCTCGTAGGGTGCCATGCCCAGACTAGCATGAAAACTGTTGTTGTACGAGAATTCTACCAACGGAAGGTACCTATCCCATGCAGAACCCTGCTCCAACGTGCAAGCTCTCAACATGTCCTCCAATGTCTGGATGGTCCGCTCAGTCTGTCCCTCAGTCTGAGGGTGATAGGCGGTACTCAATCTCAACTGCGTACCAAAAGCCTCCTGCAGCGCCTCCCAGAACCGAGATGTGAACTTCGGGTCCCTATCACTGATGATACTCTCGGGCACCCCGTGAAGCCTCACAATCTCGCGGACATAAAGCTTGGCCAACTGCTCTGTAGTGAAGCTCACCTTCACTGGAAGAAAATGGGCAGACTTGGTCAATCTGTCCACAATGACCCAGATAGAGTCACAACCAGCCTGAGTCTTAGGCAATCCCTCCACGAAGTCCATGAAAATACTCTCCCACTTCCACTGTGGAATCTCCAGAGGTTGAAGTTTACCAGACGGTTTCTGGTGCTCGATCTTCACTTTCTGACATATCAAACACTTGGACACGTAGACCGCTATGTCCTTCTTCATGCCCGGCCACCAAAAATTCCTTTTTAAGTCCTGGTACATTTTTGTAGCACCAGGGTGGATAGTGAACCGGCCCTTATGAGCCTCTGCCATAACCTCCTCGGTCAATGGCCCTCGAGGAATAACAATCCTCTTCTGGAACAGCAGCAATCCATCCTCGTTCCAAGACACACCGTCCTGGTTCTTCACATAATCAAGGCACTATCTTTGCACTTGCGCCTCTTTAATCTTTTCCATCAGCTCATTTATTACTTCTGCTGTTTCCATTTCAAACAGTGCGCCCCCAAACCAGGAGTTCACTCTCAAGTCTCTGAACTTCTCGATCACCTCGTAGTCGTTCATCATCAAGCTGGATAGGCTCACGGATTTCCGACTCAAAGCATCGGCTACCACATTGGCCTTGCCAGGATGGTACCTCAACTCAAAGTCGTAGTCCTTCAAGAACTCCATCCATCTTCGCTGTCTCATGTTCAACTCCTTCTGGTCAAACAGATACTTCAGGCTCTTGTGATCACTGAATACAGCAAACTTCATGCCAAACAGGTAATGCCTCCAAATCTTGAAAGCAAAAACAATGGCTGCCAACTCCAAGTCGTGAGTCGGGTAGTTCTCCTCATGAGGTTTCAACTGTCTTGAAGCGTAAGCAACCGCTTTCCCTTTCTGCATCAGCACACAGCCTAGCCCCTTTCCAGAAGCATCGCAGTATAACTCAAACTGTTCCGCAGGATCAGGAAGAACTAACACTGGAGCAGTAGTCAGTCTCTCCTTCAACTCCTGGAAACACTCCTCACACTCATGTGTCCACACGAATGGAGTCTCCTTTCGGGTAAGGCGAGTCATCGGTAGCACCATCTTGGAGAATCCCTCAATTAACCTCCTATAGTAGCCTGCCAAACCCAAGAAGCTTCTCACTTCTGTAACCGTCTTGGGCCTCTCCCAGTCCATCACGGCCTCAATCTTGTTAGGATCAACTGCAACTCCATTAGCAGAAATTACATGACCCAGAAATTTCACCGCCTTGAGCCAAAACTCACATTTTGACGGCTTAGCATAAAGCTTTTTCTCTTTCAGCACTTGCAACACAACCTTCAAGTGCTCAGTATACTCCTCCTCCGTCTTGGAGTAAATCAAGATGTCGTCAATGAAGACGATCACAAACTGGTCCAGGTACGGCTGGAAAATCCTGTTCATGTAGTCCATGAACACTGCGGGTGCATTGGTGAGTCCAAACGGGATCACCAAGTACTCATAGTGCCCGTACCTCGAGCGAAATGCTGTCTTTGGGACATCCTCCGATTTTACCCGTATCTGATGGTAGCCGGACCGGAGGTCGATCTTGGAATATACGCAAGCACCCCTGAGCTGATCCAGCAAATCATCAATGCGTGGAAGAGGGTACTTGTTCTTGATTGTCACCTTGTTCAACTGTCTGTAGTCGGTGCACAACCGCATGGTCCCATCCTTCTTTTTCACAAAAATGACCGGTGCTCCCCAGGGAGACACACTCGGCCGAATGAAATCTTTTGCTGAAAGCTCCTCAATATGCTTCTTCAGCTCCGCCAACTCTGGTGGCGACATCCGGTATGGAGCCAACGATATAGGCCCCACACCAGGCAATAAATCGATGGAGAACTCTATCTCCCTCTGCGGTGGAAACTCAGGAATCTCCTCAGGAAACACCTCGAGGAATTCCCTCACCACAGGAATGCCAGTGAGATCCTCCTGTGTCCCACTCACCAAACCTCCCAACATGACATAGCCAAATGCCCCTGCTCTCAAGGCCCTCCTCGCCTGCAGGACTGAAATGAACGGTGAGGAACTGGCTGTGGACCCACCCGGAGACATCACCACTCTCTTGGCACAACAATCAATCATTGCACAGTTTCTGGACAACCAATCCATGCCCAGAATAATCTCAAGGTTGGCCATCGGCAATCCTATCAGATCTACCGAGAAATCACGGCCATCCCACTGAAACGCTACATCGCGATGAACAGTGGAGGTCAAACATTTTTCTCCGGTGGCGGTGGTCACCCGCATCGGTGGAGAAAGCACATCACTGGGCAACTCAAGCCCCACAGCAATAGGGGTAGCAACAAAAGAGTGCGTTGCCCGGGAATCAAACAACACATCAATAGCTGAACCACCAATGGTAACAGTACCTCTGACCAGGTTCGGAGCTCTGTCCGACTGCTGACGATCCAACGTATACACACGCCCCGTAGTAGGTGGCACTGCTGGTGCCCCAGTAGGAACCATCTGCAAAGGCACAGCCTGCACTGCAGCAACTCTCGCCGTCGGGCAATCTCTGGAATAGTGGCCCTCCTTGCCACACTGGAAACAAATCAACTGACCCGTAGAACACGGCCCAAAATGTGACTTCCCGCATCCAGAGCATCTGGGAGCAGGAGGTCTAGCTGCGTTCCCCTGAGTGGCAGTCTTTCTAAACTGAGTTGGCGCTTGCTTAGCCGCCAACGGTTTGCCCTTGCCCTTGTTTGCAAAATTTTTGTTCTTCCAGGTAGTAGAACCACCAGTACCCTGCGGCACCTCAATCTTGGCCTTCTTGGCCTGACTCGCATGGCAGTAGTCCTCAATGTCGCGGCACTGCTGTACTAAAGCTCCGAAGTCTCTCGAAGCAGAACCAGCAAGATGTCCAGCAATGTCCTCATTAAGTCCCCTCCGGAACTTAGCCGCAAGAAAAATGGGAGTCGGTCTCGCCATGCGGAAATGAGAGAACTTGACCAGCTCATTAAACTTGGCCAGGTACTCGTCGATAGACAACGAGCCCTGAACCAACCGGTCAAACTCCCCCTGCTTCCTCTCCTGTGAGTCATAAGGGAAGTACTGACCCAAAAAGCTCTCCTCGAAGAATGGCCACGTCATCACATGGCCCTGCATCTCGTAGACATGAGAAAGGTTGGTCCACCACTCGTGAGCCTCGCCCTCCAGCATGTAAGTGGCGAACAAAAGCTTCTGCGGATCGGTGCACTGCATGATCCGGAAAATCTTATCCAGCGCCTGTAGCCATCTGGCAGCAGCAATGGGATCATAAGATCTGTCGAAAGAAGGTGGCTTATGCTTGCGGAAAGCATTCAGCCGGCGATCGATCTCGTCACGATCCTCAGCAAAGACGGGAATGGTCTGCATAGCCCCCATCAAGTGACTGCCCTCACCCATCTGGCTCTGGGTGTCCTCCTGTTGACTAGGCGGAGGTGGAGGCGGTGGCGGCGGTGGAGGTGGTGGAGGACCCTGGCCAGCAGCAGGACCAGCCCTCAACTCCTCCAACATGACCCTCATCATAGTCATGTTGGCCATCCGGTTCTCCTCCAGAACCTCTGCCGTGGTTTGCCGGTTCGCATCTCGAATAGCGTCCAGCATCGCCCGGTTTGCCAGCCTCGTGGCTTCCTGGTCGGCTAGTCGGGCCGCCTGCATTTCAGCCAATGCAGCCAGGATAGGATCCGATTGATCCTCGCTCGTACTCGTGTTCCTCCTTGGTGGCACCATGACTCTGCACAAGTTACACAAAGAATGAGTTGATCAGGCCCACGCCATGTGGTCGCATATGCATTATCATCACACACACCAATCAGAGAGAACGCAAAGTAGACACGCAACGACACATCCTAAGTTATTGCAATACATACAGGCTTTTCCCTAGAAAGTGCTCTGATACCATAAAATGTAACAGCCCGTGTTAACCCGGATTGTTAACACGCTATCGTATTAAGCCACGCTTAATTAAAATGCGGAATAACTTTTTCTTTAATTCAATTATGACGTCATTAAACTTAACCGACTTGATTACTTAATCATTTTCATAAAAATACTGCCTATATGTAAATTGCAAGACAACTAACTGAATACCTCATAAATAAATATCAAGTGAGTATCTAAAACCACAGGACTACAACACATAGCCTGGGTCAAAATCCTGATACTTTAATTACAACATTAAATTAAAAGACATAGTCAAACCATATGGCATGGACAAACCCCACGCTCACCAAATAAGGCAACAAAGCCCAATATCAGTCTCAACATAAACTCAGCAGAAAACATAAACAACAGTCGAAACATAACAGCAGTCAATCCAGCAAGACAGCATATCAGAATATCAGCTCAGCTCTGGCCTCCTGCCACCTGAGCACTCAACATTACCTGATCCTGAAATAAGCGTCCCCAAACGTGGGGTGAGATCTCTAACAAGAAATCTCAGTAAGACAAGGGGTCCTCAAGGAGTCTCCACCCCAAGCTCACTTACATGTGTAATATAAGTTCTAAAAACAGTATTTACAATATAAGTTCCAAAATCATGCGATGCAGCAATTAATCATGCCATGTGTGCTTTCAAATCTACTGGCCAGAGAAATGTAGGAATACGTCTATGCCTACATGAGTACATGGATACTACCTGCACCTCACCCACAGCTTCTCCATCTTGTATGTACTACATACTCAGGATTACCGTCTAGGTGGACACCACATGCATCTCATAAAAGCTCATTGCATATAAATAGCTCAACAGCATTTCCAAAATATTAAAGCATGTAACACAACATGCATAAACCCATCCCCATGGGACATGGTGGAACAACAAAATGGCTAAACCGAGGATACGAAAGCTTACCTTGCAAGCTAGCTATCCAAGCCAAGAGTCCAACCACTCACAAGTCCACAAACAGCAGTATCACAATCTGGTATGGACCATTAATACATCAATATTTATGCATCACAAGCATACAACTTAAAGACTACGCCTTTCCTTTACGTTTTACGTCTTAAGGCTTCCAACAAAGCCATAAGCCCTTAATCATGTGATTCTGACTTAGTTCATTAATTACAGAAGTTCAACTTCCTTAAACTTGGGTCCCCACACATCCAATAGCTTACTGTTCATACAGTACAGCTACTGTCTGCGCAAACCCAGGATATCCGAATATCAGAAGGGGCATATCCGGATATGCCATATCCGGATATCACACTGGACATATCCGGATATGCCATATCCGGATACCCAGATCCCATATCCGGATATCAATATCCGGATACCATATCCGGATACTGATATCCGGATATCTGTTCGACAGATATCCGGATATCTCACGACAGAATGCAGTTTCTGCATTTCGTGAATATCCATCCCAAAGATCCAACTTTTAACACATGTACACGTTAAAGCATGCATCTTTAAGCCTATACAAGTTCACTTAGGTGTTGGTTACTTCATTTTAACCTTTTACATGCCAAGACACCACCTTTAAGCAAGATAAACTCATGATCATGGTGAGATAACTTACCCCAAGGCTTAAGACAGAAATGGACAGAGGTATGAAGCTCTTGGAGCTCTCCACAAGCTCCTCCACTCAAGCCACACCAAGGTGTACGAAAATGGTGCAAAGCTTGGCCCTTTCAACACAAAGAAAGCTCTTTGAGGCTTCACAACTCAAGAACAAGGTGGCTCTCCTTCCAACTCTCAAACTCAGAACCAAAAACCTCCCAACCAGCAACTCAACATTCAGGAAATACCACTTCTCACACTCACAAGGCCACTCACAAGTGTTTACAAGAAGGAGAAGGTGAAGGGAATGGCTTCAACCTCAAGAAAAGAGAAGAGGAGACAATAACACAGTGTTTCAGAATTTAACTCAGCCCTCTCACGTATGGTGGTGGCTGCCTAGGGTTGTGTGCCCACTTAATGTGTCTATTTATAGGCACAAGCCACTAATCGCGCAGTATTAGCCTTAATAGCAAAGTAAAAGATCTTGATCTCAAACTTTAGAATCTGGACCTACGCAATTTTCTAAGATTTGTCATATTTTTATTTTATTTTTCGGAGCACCTTTCCGGTACGCGCTTTTCCATAGGCAGTATCAGTTCTGGCATCGGATTACGTTATTTTGACTTGAAACTTGTTTTACAAGTCCTACATAATATTCTAGTAATTATCATGCATTCGTTATAATTTTCCGGGATACTTTTTCGGTACGCATTTATACCGAGTAGCAGAACCGGTATCTGCGCTTTTCTTCCGAAAAGCGACTTTCAGCATTTTTACTCACTCTGTATAATTATCTAAGCCCATTAATAATTATTAGGGTCAATTATGAAATCATTTCCTAATTATCATAATTAATTCACTAATTACCTTAATTAGCGGTGCGAGTTCTTACACTTTTCCCTAGAAAGTGCTCTGATACCATAAAATGTAACAGCCCGTGTTAACCCGGATTGTTAACATACTATCGTATTAAGCCACGCTTAATTAAAATGCGGAATAACTTCTTCTTTAATTCAATTATGACGTCATTAACCTTAGCTAACTTGATTACTTAATCAATTTCATAAAATACTGCCTGTGTGTGAATTGCAAGACAACTAACTGAATACCTCATATATAAATATACTGTGAGTATCTAAAGTCACAGGACTACAACACATAGCCTGGACCACAATTCCTGATACTTTAATACAACTTAACTAAGAAGACAATAACAAGTCTATGTGGCATGGACAAACCCCATGCTCACCAAATAAGGCAACAATGCCCAATAACAGTCTCAACATAATAATAGCGGAATATAAACAATAGTCAATAATCAACATCTAACATGTCAGCATACACAGATATGTCTA
Source organism: Gastrolobium villosum (assembly GCA_032173675.1). Taxonomy (NCBI): domain Eukaryota; kingdom Viridiplantae; phylum Streptophyta; class Magnoliopsida; order Fabales; family Fabaceae; genus Gastrolobium; species Gastrolobium villosum. The sequence continues at coordinate 4,699 of JAVKPL010005864.1, read as the reverse complement.
ACTCAACTCTGGCCTCCTGCCACCTGAGCCCTCAACATTACCTGAACCTGAAATAAGCGTCCCCCAAACGTGAGGTGAGATCTCTAAACAAGAAATCTCAGTAAGACAAGGGGTCCTCAAGGATCTTCCACCCCAAGCTCACTTACATGAGCAATATAAGTTCAAAAAGCAGTATTTCCAATATTAGTTCCAAAACAATGCAGTGCAACAGATATTCGTGCCATGTGTGCTTTTACTATCTACTGGCCAAAGAAATGTAGGAATACGTCTATACGCACATAAGTACAAGGAATACTGCTTGCACCTCACCCACAACCTCACCATCTTGTATGTACCACATACTCAAGCTTACCGTATAGGTGGACATCACATGCATATCATAAAAGCACATTGCATATAATAGCTCAACAGCATTTCCAAAACATCAAAGCATGTAACACAGCATGCATAAACCACATCCCCATGGGACATGGTGGAACTACAACATGGCTAAACCGAGGACACGAAAGCTTACCTTGCAAGCAATCAATCCAAGCCAAGAGTCCAACCCCTCTCAAATCCAAACACAGCAGTATCACAATCTGTTATGGACCAATAATATATCATTAATTATGCATCATAAGCATACAACTTAAAGACTACGCCTTTCCTTTACGTTTTACGTCTTAAGGCTTCCAACAAAGCCATAAGCCCTTAATCATATGATTCTGACTTAGTTCATTTATTACAGAAGTTCCACTTCCTTAATTTAGGGTCCACAAACCCCCAATAGTCTACTGTTCACACAGCACCGCTACTGTTCTTCGAAATCCCAGAATATCCGGATATTACAAGGGACACACTACAGGAAAAACGTGTTTTAGCGGCGGTTCTTTTTAATCTTAGTGGCGGTTTGAACCGCCGCAAAAATTCTCTATGGCCTTTTGAAAACTGACATAGAAATTGGCGACGTTAAGATTTTCAGAGTCGGCTTCACCCAACCGACGGAATAACCGACGGTAAAAACAAAACCGACCTTATATTTGCATAACCGACATTTAAAATAATTTAATGAAATTGTATTATTTACAGCGGCGGTTTTGAACCGCCGCAAATTTGCAATGCTGTTTTTTAGTATAATTGCTGCTATTTTTTAGGATAATTCCTGTTGTTTTTTGTATTTTTGCTGCTGCTGCTTTTTTTAGAAAATTATTTGCTGGTTTTATCTCATAATTATTTATACAATTACAAAAACATATTAATTGATTAAACATTTAAACCTCTGAATCTATAATCATTAAATTTATATATAATTAAATGTAATTCAAAATAAATACAAATAGTTATGATAAATTAAAAATTTCTCACCATTAAAAATTAATAGATCCAAATACATGATAAAACAAAGTAAATGTGCTTTGCAAATTTAACATAAATGGAACAAAAATATCAATAATACGACAAATGTGTACATCTAAATAATCTTGCAAAGTAAATAATCTTGCAAAGTAAACCTAACTGGAATCAAAGTACCAATAAAAATACAAAGATTTAAACCTAAGCAACTTATTATGCCTGATGAGTTGCAGAATGTGAAGAAGGTTGATCACGATGATTGAACTCCGCTGCCTACATTAAAAATAAATGAATAACAATTTTAGTAAATGTATTAAAAAATTATAGTGTGTATGTGATTTATATTGCAAATTACAGTGCGTATTACTAAAACTAGTATGCCAAATCAATATTTCAACTTTCAATGACCACATAGAATCCATATTTCAACTCTAATATTGCATAATAGGCAATTAAGATCGAAAGCAAAACAATCATACCAAAGATCACGATGACCAAAAAGTCCAAAATGTTAGCATATACTTCATATATATAATAGCTGCAGGAACAATATTGTTAAGTTCTAAGCATAATAAGAGGTGTACTTGTGTAAATTTGTGTACATCTTATATTATAATAACAATAACTAAAATAAAAAAGCACATATGGGTTTATCTTATATTATATTCAGTAACTAATTAAAATAAAATACCATATCATTTATGTCATAATATTTATGTAAAATATCAACTAGAAGAATAATATCTGGTCTTGATGATTATCCAACAATCAGTTCTCTCTTAACATATGATTTTAATACCTACAAGTAATATGCAGGTTAAGGGAAAAATTGTCAAAGTATCCATTAAAAATATGTTTAACTTTTAATACAATTCAAACTCATACAAATACAAATATATATATATATGCTCCTAAAGTAGTGTGGTCTTTTCGGTGGAAGAGATACAAAGATACTTATTGTCCTCCTTTTTCTATTAATTTTCCCAATAATTATAACTTTGAAGGACTGTGGTTACATTATTATTGTTATTTGGTAAACGACATGGGTTACTTTAATAATACGCGTTAATTCCAAATTTAAAATGGATTAGATGGAGCCCAATTCATCATGCCACTTCCATTTGCCGTCTAAATTCTTTAAGCCATACGTGACAAGGCCACCCCAACTAAATAAATTATTCTATGTTACAAGAGTGAGTCTTAATTACTCTGAGTGATGACTATTAGTAAGATCTCATAGGGATATTTTAGAGACAACATAAGGGGACGACAACAATATAGGTGAAACCGATTCAAAATTAATCTGAAATAATAATGAATGGAAAAATATACCAATAAAATAATTAGGAATTGTCATGAATGCAACCAATTAATTGAATGGTGCTAAGCAGAATAACAGAAATATAAAAATATCTGAGACTTTTCTTTTGTTTCCTTTCACAATTAAATAAAAAAATATGATATATTTTCCACTAGCATAGCAAGTTAAAAGACTTACTCATATGTATTATCCACAACAAGCCAAGAGCCAGCATTCTTGCAGAGATCTGAAATCCTCTAGTCAATTAAGAGAATATAAATTTTATCAATTACAAGAGAAAATTTATTATGGTCAATCAACATATTCATTGGGAATATTATCTGCCGCAGTCAAATATAGGCATATTGGCTGCACAAGAGGATTTAAAAGAAACACGTACTTTAAAAATCATACTAGCTGCTGATATATTCAGAGAGTGAGAGCAAGAGAGAAACCTTTAAAAGGGACTTTGGGATGTAAGTTCCAGTTGGGTTGCCTGGATTCACAGCAGTAACTAGCTTTGGGGCAGGTTTAGTATCTGATAATATTCTTTCTAACCAATCTGGAAATCAAGACCATCTTAATGTCTAACAGAACCAGCTCGGGTTTAGTAACTGCTGATATATTTAAAGCCCCTAAGAGGACTTGGACATGTAGCTCGGGTTTCTTGCTTATACAGCATAGTGCAATATTTATCAGTGTTGAGAAAGCTGTGATTTTTTCACTCTCAGAACCAGCTCCTATCTATATACTAGGCTCTACGTTTTTAGCACTTTAATTGGAGCCTTGCATATACATATACTCACTCCTTTAGCTATCTATCTCTCCCAGTCTTGACATCTTCTCTTTTTACCATTTCTACCAGACTTGTTAGGTAAATATGAGATATATATATATATATATATATATATATATATATATATATATATATATGAGGCAGGATATTCTTATTGGCAGGTGTAAGAATTAGAAGTCTTACACTCGATCTTAACCATTGATCCACTTGTATCCAATGGCTCATATTACTAAAAAATTTAAGCCCTTAGATATAAATGGTATCAACACACAAGATTAAGAGTGTAACTTACACCGGTGTAAAATGATCCTGACCCTATATATATATATATATATATATATATATATATATGCTAACATTTAAATACACATAGCAGAAATATATATATATATATATATATATATATATATATAGCAACTGTTAAGGGACTTTAAAATTTTGTGAAGTTGTTTTGAAAATATTAAAATTTTCTCAAGTAATTTATGAAGGACAAACTAAGAAAAAGAAAATTATCTGGGGCGGAATATCAACAAAATTTGACTTACTTGGTATTACTCTAGACCAAGAAATGGAGAATCTATAAGCATCCAAATTCATATACTTCATGATTCCAATATCTTCCTAAAATATGTAGACCAGCCTATCATGACTCTACATATTTCTTATAATTCTTATATTCATATAAAACTCACCCATGTAGTACTACAATTCGGACCTTACCTTATATCAATGATATAAGTCGTCGGCTATATCCCCATTACTTCCATCTTTTATTTTTTCTGCATGCCATTTCATTGATAAATAAGTGAAAATTATACATATAACGAGGCAATTTATAGTTAAAGCAAGCAATAGCTCATCTGGCCCAGTGTAACAAGGGCCTAAATTGCACCCAGAAACCCAAAATTCTATTAGACTGGAGCAATTCAACAGCTAACTTTATGCTCAAATTGATCCTTGAACATGATTCCATCAATGGAGAAAAGTTAGCATGTTGCACTTAAGTGAATGGAACTTACAGAATCTCATACAGAAAGAGATTTCCTACTCCAAATCCACTGAGTTCAATATTTCTATATATTCAAGGCAAAGAAGACTAAATGTCTAGGACTCTAGGTCATATACACAGTGTCTGATGAATCATTTATGAACTGAAAAAAAAAAGTGATGGAGGAGAGGAAGAGAGATATTTTTCTTTCACCAAACACTACAAAAAATGATGTAATTTGGGGAGGTTATATTTGCAACTAGTGGAGGTGTACAACATA
>JAVKPL010005863.1:22500-24594 GCA_032173675.1 Gastrolobium villosum | reverse complement strand
TTGTTTTTTCCCTCTGTAGACATGCGCAGCCTTGGGCAGCAAAATGAGCTGATGACTTGCTGCACTTATCAACCCTTTCAGCTTTGGTTGGACTTCTAATTAAAGACATGCACCCAATGAGGCATTGTGATCAGTCTGTCCTTGGACCGAGCACCCCCCCCAACCTCCTTCCCTTGCGTGCTCCAAGGAGAGGAGTCAGCCTATCCTCTAACTTGTGTAGTGTTATAAACAGCCTTCGTGTTAACTTCTGCTTTCCATTCCCTTGCGCTGGATGAATAGGCATTATAGGTTAAAATTAACTTGCCAAAACGAGAACCAACCCTTTTCCTCACTCCCTAACCGTACTAGAGAGGGAAGTTGTATCCCCTTTTCCCTGAACTATGGACATCACTCCAACAACTCCATACACACTCCCTTCCTTGACCGTGAGCAGTCTTAGGAGAGACCTTAAGGAAACTCTAGTCATCCTCCTTATTTCTCAGCCTTGAACTCATGAGCAGGGCATAAGACACCTAACCTCATCTCCCCTTTTTCCTTGTTGGCCGAGATCACCTTACAAGAAGGTGCAACATTCATTTCCTCCTCATTCCTAAACACCTCATCCAACCTTCATGGAAACATCTTTCTGTTTTGATGTGGTTATAGACCAAAACCTTGAGACATAAGAGGAACCTCCATATGCTGCACGATTCAATCTTGATTCTCATCTTTCACTCATTCTCTCTGTACACTCGGTCATCACCTAGGAGGGCTGGACTTGTTTTTCGTGGAGCACAGTTAGTAGAGGTGTTGCACTTGTCACTAACGTGAACCTTGTGGGCTTACAAGAGGTAATCCTAGTTCGAACCCTTACCTCCTCCATCCTTTGTTTCGGTTGGTATTTGCATATAATGGACCGTTTTCTTTCGCCACTGTCCATCCATTAATTCTGTCTTTTAAAACAACATTAGTGGTTGATGTATGCAAGCTAAAATTATGTTATATGAGCATAGTATATGGCGCACTTGGAACTTTGGGACAGCTTAATGTCTTTGTGAATATAGTGGACTGTTTTGTGGGACTGCATCATACTCCTAGCTCTACATGCATCAAACTAATTTACAGCATGCTTATTAGTCCATCCTAGCGCACCATATATAGTTTAGATGAGAATGAGAATTGAAATCTTTAATCTTTTTGTTAACCGATTCTGCCTTGGTTTGAACCTTGGAATTTGATTGTATTTAATCATTGGTAACTCTTTTATAAGGCAGAATATTGTTAGGAATGAAAGCTTGAAAACCGTATATGTATGCATGTGGGAACCTAGGGAAAAATGTAGATTTTGTTGCTGTATAAATTCATTTAAGATGAGATGAAGTCAGAATATTATTTCCTTAAGAAGGGCCTTAAAAACCGAACCCTCTTATGATGTAAACAGTGGAAAAATGGTAGTTCAAGCAAGGGATAATATTATTCTTAGGGCAGTATCTAATTTTGGCACCAAAAACACTTCAATTCGATGAAGGTACATGAAATAGAAGCCTAGGACTTGTTGGTGAAATATTGGAATGGCATGAAATAAATTCTGATTGCATATGTATATGTATCTATTTGATTAGGTGCACAAGATCCTAGCTCTTTGGAATGTTTGATTGATATGTGGATTGATGATGTTTGACAAAGAATGTTAAAGACACGAGGTAAGTGTCAGGCGATATTACCTAATGTGACTATTGACTACTGGTATAAAATTGTGACATGATGCTCCATATTCCGTAAAAATATTATGTTCCATTATGATGAAAGGAAACTGCCAAAAATGTGCCGTGATGGCTATATGATTATGAGGTAAAGACGTTATGTGGCAGCATAACGCATATGAAAAGTATATGTGCCGTGATGGCTATATGAAAGGTATATAAGCATGCACCTTACATCATACCGCATTTTTACGCTTTGTGTGTGAAAGCATAGCATGACATGCATATATCATGATCATATAGGCCTTGTTTTAGAATAGTTATGTACAGGACCATGTGTTTGAGCAAGCATCATATAGGCATCCCCAAGGTACCGGGGTATGGGACACTTGGCATCAGTCCGCATAGGCCC
>JAVKPL010005863.1:12500-17500 GCA_032173675.1 Gastrolobium villosum | reverse complement strand
TGACTCATTAATCATTGATATGAATAACATAACTCCACACATAACAGCCTCATTACTTTATAACTAACTCATTAATATCATCCAAGTTTCATCCCGCATCGCAATCCTCTTCATTGATCTGAATAACATAACTCCACACGTAACAGCCTCATTACTTTATAACTGACTCATTAATCATTGATATGAATAACATAACTCCACACATAACAGCCTCATTACTTTATAACTAACTCATTAATATCATCCAAGTTTCATCCCGCATCGCAATCCTCTTCATTGATCTGAATAACTTAACTCCACACGTAACAGCCTCATTACTTTATAACTGACTCATTAATCATTGATATGAATAACATAACTCCACACATAACAGCCTCATTACTTTATAACTAACTCATTAATATCATCCAAGTTTCATCCCGCATCGCAATCCTCTTCATTGATCTGAATAACATAACTCCACACGTAACAGCCTCATTACTTTATAACTGACTCATTAATCATTGATATGAATAACATAACTCCCACATAACAGCCTCATTACTTTATAACTGACTCATTAATCATTTATAACATAACTCCACACATAACAGCCTCATTACTTTATAACTAACTCATTAATATCATCCAAGTTTCATCCCGCATCGCAATCCTCTTCATTGATCTGAATAACATAACTCCACACGTAACAGCCTCATTACTTTATAACTGACTCATTAATCATTGATATGAATAACATAACTCCACACATAACAGCCTCATTACTTTATAACTAACTCATTAATATCATCCAAGTTTCATCCCGCATCGCAATCCTCTTCATTGATCTGAATAACATAACTCCACACGTAACAGCCTCATTACTTTATAACTGACTCATTAATCATTGATATGAATAACATAACTCCACACATAACAGCCTCATTACTTTATAACTAACTCATTAATATCATCCAAGTTTCATCCCGCATCGCAATCCTCTTCATTGATCTGAATAACATAACTCCACACGTAACAGCCTCATTACTTTATAACTGACTCATTAATCATTGATATGAATAACATAACTCCACACATAACAGCCTCATTACTTTATAACTAACTCATTAATATCATCCAAGTTTCATCCCGCATCGCAATCCTCTTCATTGATCTGAATAACATAACTCCACACGTAACAGCCTCATTACTTTATAACTGACTCATTAATCATTGATATGAATAACATAACTCCACACATAACAGCCTCATTACTTTATAACTAACTCATTAATATCATCCAAGTTTCATCCCGCATCGCAATCCTCTTCATTGATCTGAATAACATAACTCCACACGTAACAGCCTCATTACTTTATAACTGACTCATTAATCATTGATATGAATAACATAACTCCACACATAACAGCCTCATTACTTTATAACTAACTCATTAATATCATCCAAGTTTCATCCCGCATCGCAATCCTCTTCATTGATCTGAATAACATAACTCCACACGTAACAGCCTCATTACTTTATAACTGACTCATTAATCATTGATATGAATAACATAACTCCACACATAACAGCCTCATTACTTTATAACTAACTCATTAATATCATCCAAGTTTCATCCCGCATCGCAATCCTCTTCATTGATCTGAATAACATAACTCCACACGTAACAGCCTCATTACTTTATAACTGACTCATTAATCATTGATATGAATAACATAACTCCACACATAACAACCTCATTACTTTATAACTAACTCATTAATATCATCCAAGTTTCATCCCGCATCGCAATCCTCTTCATTGATCTGAATAACATAACTCCACACGTAACAGCCTCATTACTTTATAACTGACTCATTAATCATTGATATGAATAACATAACTCCACACATAACAGCCTCATTACTTTATAACTAACTCATTAATATCATCCAAGTTTCATCCCGCATCGCAATCCTCTTCATTGATCTGAATAACATAACTCCACACGTAACAGCCTCATTACTTTATAACTGACTCATTAATCATTGATATGAATAACATAACTCCACACATAACAGCCTCATTACTTTATAACTAACTCATTAATATCATCCAAGTTTCATCCCGCATCGCAATCCTCTTCATTGATCTGAATAACATAACTCCACACGTAACAGCCTCATTACTTTATAACTGACTCATTAATCATTGATATGAATAACATAACTCCACACATAACAGCCTCATTACTTTATAACTAACTCATTAATATCATCCAAGTTTCATCCCGCATCGCAATCCTCTTCATTGATCTGAATAACATAACTCCACACGTAACAGCCTCATTACTTTATAACTGACTCATTAATCATTGATATGAATAACATAACTCCACACATAACAGCCTCATTACTTTATAACTAACTCATTAATATCATCCAAGTTTCATCCCGCATCGCAATCCTCTTCATTGATCTGAATAACATAACTCCACACGTAACAGCCTCATTACTTTATAACTGACTCATTAATCATTGATATGAATAACATAACTCCACACATAACAACCTCATTACTTTATAACTAACTCATTAATATCATCCAAGTTTCATCCCGCATCGCAATCCTCTTCATTGATCTGAATAACTTAACTCCACACGTAACAGCCTCATTACTTTATAACTGACTCATTAATCATTGATATGAATAACATAACTCCACACATAACAGCCTCATTACTTTATAACTAACTCATTAATATCATCCAAGTTTCATCCCGCATCGCAATCCTCTTCATTGATCTGAATAACATAACTCCACACGTAACAGCCTCATTACTTTATAACTGACTCATTAATCATTGATATGAATAACATAACTCCACACATAACAGCCTCATTACTTTATAACTAACTCATTAATATCATCCAAGTTTCATCCCGCATCGCAATCCTCTTCATTGATCTGAATAACTTAACTCCACACGTAACAGCCTCATTACTTTATAACTGACTCATTAATCATTGATATGAATAACATAACTCCACACATAACAGCCTCATTACTTTATAACTAACTCATTAATATCATCCAAGTTTCATCCCGCATCGCAATCCTCTTCATTGATCTGAATAACTAACTCCACACGTAACAGCCTCATTACTTTATAACTGACTCATTAATCATTGATATGAATAACATAACTCCACACATAACAGCCTCATTACTTTATAACTAACTCATTAATATCATCCAAGTTTCATCCCGCATCGCAATCCTCTTCATTGATCTGAATAACATAACTCCACACGTAACAGCCTCATTACTTTATAACTGACTCATTAATCATTGATATGAATAACATAACTCCACACATAACAGCCTCATTACTTTATAACTAACTCATTAATATCATCCAAGTTTCATCCCGCATCGCAATCCTCTTCATTGATCTGAATAACTTAACTCCACACGTAACAGCCTCATTACTTTATAACTGACTCATTAATCATTGATATGAATAACATAACTCCACACATAACAGCCTCATTACTTTATAACTAACTCATTAATATCATCCAAGTTTCATCCCGCATCGCAATCCTCTTCATTGATCTGAATAACTTAACTCCACACGTAACAGCCTCATTACTTTATAACTGACTCATTAATCATTGATATGAATAACATAACTCCACACATAACAGCCTCATTACTTTATAACTAACTCATTAATATCATCCAAGTTTCATCCCGCATCGCAATCCTCTTCATTGATCTGAATAACTTAACTCCACACGTAACAGCCTCATTACTTTATAACTGACTCATTAATCATTGATATGAATAACATAACTCCACACATAACAGCCTCATTACTTTATAACTAACTCATTAATATCATCCAAGTTTCATCCCGCATCGCAATCCTCTTCATTGATCTGAATAACTTAACTCCACACGTAACAGCCTCATTACTTTATAACTGACTCATTAATCATTGATATGAATAACATAACTCCACACATAACAGCCTCATTACTTTATAACTAACTCATTAATATCATCCAAGTTTCATCCCGCATCGCAATCCTCTTCATTGATCTGAATAACTTAACTCCACACGTAACAGCCTCATTACTTTATAACTGACTCATTAATCATTGATATGAATAACATAACTCCACACATAACAGCCTCATTACTTTATAACTAACTCATTAATATCATCCAAGTTTCATCCCGCATCGCAATCCTCTTCATTGATCTGAATAACATAACTCCACACGTAACAGCCTCATTACTTTATAACTGACTCATTAATCATTGATATGAATAACATAACTCCACACATAACAGCCTCATTACTTTATAACTAACTCATTAATATCATCCAAGTTTCATCCCGCATCGCAATCCTCTTCATTGATCTGAATAACATAACTCCACACGTAACAGCCTCATTACTTTATAACTGACTCATTAATCATTGATATGAATAACATAACTCCACACATAACAGCCTCATTACTTTATAACTAACTCATTAATATCATCCAAGTTTCATCCCGCATCGCAATCCTCTTCATTGATCTGAATAACTTAACTCCACACGTAACAGCCTCATTACTTTATAACTGACTCATTAATCATTGATATGAATAACATAACTCCACACATAACAGCCTCATTACTTTATAACTAACTCATTAATATCATCCAAGTTTCATCCCGCATCGCAATCCTCTTCATTGATCTGAATAACATAACTCCACACGTAACAGCCTCATTACTTTATAACTGACTCATTAATCATTGATATGAATAACATAACTCCACACATAACAGCCTCATTACTTTATAACTAACTCATTAATATCATCCAAGTTTCATCCCGCATCGCAATCCTCTTCATTGATCTGAATAACTTAACTCCACACGTAACAGCCTCATTACTTTATAACTGACTCATTAATCATTGATATGAATAACATAACTCCACACATAACAGCCTCATT
>JAVKPL010005862.1:0-24826 GCA_032173675.1 Gastrolobium villosum | reverse complement strand
TAAGATTAAATTCACATGTCTACATATGTAACTTCCTATGATTTAATTTAATTAATTACCTTAGTCTTATCCAAGGATAAAGATCAAACAATTAGCAAGCCTACACCATAAATCCGAATTCTATAACATATAGTACTTATGTATATTACTAATTATGCGGGATGTTACACTCTCCCCACCAAATAGGAATTTTGTCCGCAAAATAAACTTACTTAAGAGCTAAACAGTTCTGGATAACGTTTCTGAATGTCGTCCTCGCGCTCCCAAGTGGCTTCAGCCGTCGATCTGTTGTTCCATAATACTTTCACCAACGGAATCTCCTTAGAACGGAGTCGCTTGACGGATCTTTCAAGAATTTGGAATGGTTGTACTTGATAAGTCAGATTTTCCTTTAGTTCCACTTCTTCCGGTTGTAGCACGTGAGATGGGTCAGAGAGATACCTCCGTAGCTGCGATACATGAAATACATTGTGGATTCCTGACAAATTGGGTGGTAAAGCCAACCGGTATGCGGACTCTCCAATCCGGTCCATGATCAGATACGGTCCTAAGTACCGTGGACTTAACTTCTTAACTCCCATTCTCCTTCCGAGTCCCGATGTAGGTGTGATTCTCAAAAATACATGGTCTCCGACTTCGAAAGATAGAGGCTTATGACGCTTGTCGTAATAACTCTTCTGTCTGGCCTGAGCCCGCTGCATATTTTCTCGAATCTTCTTTACTTGTTCGGATGTTTCTTGAATTAGATCGGGTCCTAACATACTTCGCTCACCCACTTCAGTCCAACATAAAGGGGATCTGCATTTTCTCCCATATAAAGCTTCGTACGGTGCCATCTGAATACTGGAATGGTAACTGTTGTTGTAGGCAAACTCAATCAACGAAAGATAACTATCCCAGCTGCCTCCTAACTCCATAACACATGCTCGCAACATGTCCTCTAAAGCTTGAATGGTGCGTTCCGTCTGTCCATCGGTCTGCGGATGATAAGCAGTACTCAACCTCAGTTGGGTCCCTAATGCTCTTTGAAAGGATTCCCAAAACTTAGATGTAAACTTGGGATCACGATCACTGACAATACTCGTAGGAACTCCGTGCAGCTTCACAATCTCCTGCAGGTAAATTCTAGCAAGCCTCTCTGTATCATACGTGGTTCTAACACGTAAGAAATGAGCTGACTTCGTTAAACGATCAACAATTACCCAGATAGAATCATATCCTTCTCGCGTCCGAGGAAGTCCAACTACAAAATCCATCGCAATACTGTCCCACTTCCATTCGGGAATCTCCAAAGGTTGAAGGAGTCCCGACGGTTTCTGATGTTCGTACTTCACCTTCTGACAAGTTAAGCACCGAGATACATACTCAGCAATATCACGCTTCATACCCGGCCACCAAAACGAGGTCTTCAAATCATGGTACATCTTCGTGGATCCAGGATGAACTACGTACTTACCCTTGTGAGCCTCCTGTAAAACTTCTTGTTTCAACACTTCATTCGGCACAACCAGCCGTCCTTGAAATCTCCAAACATCATTCTCATCCTTTACAACATCTTGGTTACCAACCAAATCACGGACTAACTCTTCATCCTTCTGAGCCTCCTTAATCCTACTGATCAATTCATTCTCCACTTTTATATTTCCCAATCTAATGCTATTCCCCCTCTCGTCTACCGATAAGTTCAAGTCTCGAAAGGCCTCAAACAATTTCAGCTCTTCCATCATCAGAGTTGCAGTGTGCAGTGTCTTCCTGCTCAGGGCGTCAGCTACCACGTTTGCCTTTCCTGGGTGATATTTAAGTTCAAAATCGTAGTCCTTCAGAAATTCCATCCACCGACGTTGCCGCATATTCAGCTCCTTCTGGTCGAACAGGTACTTCAAACTCTTATGATCGCTGAACACGTCAAACTGCGAACCATACAAGTGGTGCCTCCAGATTTTAAGTGCGAACACTATAGCTGCTAACTCCAAATCGTGCGTAGGATAATTTTCTTCGTGAGGCTTCAGTTGTCGAGATGCATAAGCTACCGCCATACGATCCTGCATCAACACGCATCCAAGTCCTTTCAGCGACGCATCGCAGTAAACTTCGAACTTTCGAGTAGGATCCGGAATCGTGAGTACGGGAGCACTCGTCAATCTGCTCTTTAGCTCCAAGAAACATTCTTCACAGGCTTCAGTCCACTCAAAAGGCTTATCCTTCCGAGTGAGACGAGTAAGGGGTTGCACTATCTGAGAGAAATTCTGGATAAACCTTCGATAATATCCAGCCAGACCTAAGAAACTTCTTACTTCGGTGACAGTCTTGGGTCGTTCCCAATTCATGACGGCTTCAACTTTGCTGGGGTCCACCGCGATACCTTCTGATGAAATGACATGGCCCAGAAACTGGACCTCTTTAAGCCAAAACTCGCACTTCGACCATTTCGCGCACAATTGCTTCTCCTTCAAGACTTGCAAGACAATCCTCAGATGTTCCGCGTGCAGCTCTTCATTAGCTGAGTAAATCAGGATATCGTCGATAAACACAATAACGAACTGATCAAGAAAGGGGCGGAAGATGCGGTTCATGTAGTCCATGAATACCGCTGGAGCATTCGTAAGTCCGAATGGGATCACCTGATATTCGTAGTGCCCATAACGAGTCCTAAAAGCGGTTTTCGGAATATCCTCCGGTTTGACCCGGATCTGATGGTATCCCGATCGTAAGTCTATCTTGGAAAAGACTCTGGCTCCTCTCAGCTGGTCCATCAAATCGTCGATCCTCGGTAGCGGATACTTATTCTTCACCGTTACTTTGTTCAGCTGGCGGTAATCTACACACAGACGTAAACTTCCATCCTTCTTCTTAATCAAGATGGCTGGAGCACCCCATGGGGAAGTACTCGGTCTGATAAATTCCTTGGCCAAAAGCTCTTCTATCTGCTTCTTCAACTCGCGAAGTTCCAACGGCGCCATACGATACGGAGCAATGGAGATTGGTCCGACTCCGGGAACAAGTTCGATCGAAAATTCTATTTCCCTATGAGGAGGCAATCGAGGTATTTCATCCGGGAATACCTCCTCGAATTCTCTAACTACCGGTACATTCTGAATTTGATTGTCAATCGAGGTCTCAGCCTCGATCGACAAAAGATATCCTGCTGCTCCCTTGCGGAGCTCTTTTCTAACTTGCAATAAGGAAATGAGAGAGAAAGGCTGAAAATTACCATCTTTCGCAGGAACAACGACTTTCCCCGCTCGACAATCCAAAGTTATCCCGTTTTCCGTCAACCAGTCCATACCGATAATCACATCGAAGTTGAATACCGGCAGGACCACCAAATTAACTGTATACGCGTTCCCTTCATACTGCAAGGTAACACCTCTGCAGATCTCTGAGGCTGTGCACGATCCTCCAGTAGGTGTGCTGATGTGTAACTCATAAGGTAACGGGGTTGGGGTGATGCCTATTCTCAAGGCAGTATGCTTTGCCATAAAAGAGCCAGACGCTCCAGAATCAAAGATAACAGAAATTGGGTGACCATTCAAAGTGACATTACCTTTGATCAGGTTGGGAAACTTCTGCGCTTCATTTGCATCCAATGTGAACACCCGTGCTTGCGGAGGCTGTTGATCAGCGTTCTGGGGGCATTTGTAAGCAAAATGACCTTGCTGGCCGCATCTGAAGCATGCATTGTTGTTCTTGCGACAGACTCCAAAGTGATTCTTTCCACATGTGGCACAAACAGTCGCGCCCTGACGTCCAGTCGACGATTGACCCACCGTAAAGTTTCTCTTAAAGTTTCCAGGCCGCGCTTGCAACTGAGTACCTCTGCCTCGACCCCTACCAGGTGCCGCCCTGAAGAATCTGCCTGCTCGGTTTCCTCCGTGGAATTGTGTTGGTGGCTTGTTCAAGTTCTTGGCCTCCAGAATGATTCCTTCTGCCTGACGACTCTGGTTGATGAGTTCCGGAAGTGTACGATTAGCCGTCGTTAAGATGAGCTTACGGATCTCCGGGTGTAATCCGCTCTCGAACTTCTCCACCTGCCATTCTTCATCGTAAATGTTCCGATCAAAGTTGGCCTACTCGATCAGCTGCCCAAATTTAGCAATATACTCGTTGACCGTCATGTTATCCTGCCTGAGTGACAGCAGTTCAGTGTGCTTCATCCTTCTCATTGCCTTAGGAAAATACTTATCCAGAAATACTTGTCTGAACACGGCCCATGTTAGTTCCACGTCCTGAGCTCTCAGCAGAGCCCTCGCACCAGTCCACCATGTTAAAGCTTCTCCCATCAGCTGGTACGACGCGTAATCAGTCTTCTGCGCTTCTGGGCATGCCATACGTTCAAAGATATGCTCGATCATCTGCAGCCACTTTGCTGCAGCCTCGGGGTTGTCTTCACCCTCAAAGGTAGGTGGTTGGAAGTTGCGGAAGTCTTTCAACCTCCGACGGGCAATTTCTTCTGCATTTTCATGCAGTGGGGGTTGGTTCTGATTCTGTTGCCTATGATCGCGCCATTCTTGGCTCATATTCTGGATAAACGTTGCCAGTTCTCCAATGGTGGTGATAAGATCCTCTTCCGCATCGCCAGACCTTCCCCGAGTTGAACCGCGACCACCTGCCATGATTCTGCACTCACAATATCAGGAAATGAGTTGATCAGGCTCACCGCATGTTATTCATGGCAGCAGTCTCAAGTAGGTACTCGAGTTCAATTCGGACAAGTTAGCTATGCATCCGTGTCTTATCCCAGACTAGTCTAAACCATCTAACTATCCTAGTCAATATATACTTAAACTATAGCACATTTAGGCAGTCAATCAGCAGATAAACACAACCAACAATCACTTCAATCAAACACAAGCAAAACCATGGACCAACCTGGCTCTGATACCAATTAGTGTAACGCCCTCCCTTGTATGCATCCAAGTGAGTCGTTTGCTAAGCGGAATTAGAGTTGTTAACGTCACATGAGCTAACAAAGCAGTATACAAATCCGTATAAAAATTTCAGCACTTAAATTCTTTTCACAAAGGTGTTCCAAAATAGTCGTTGTTCATAAAAGTTCAAGCTAACATAAAGATGATAAAAACTACAGTCATCCAAAAGTACCAAAACATTAATCATTACAGTCATCCATTTAAACTAACAGCAACAGTGATAATCCACGCATCAGCAATCAACAGCAAACTATCACTTCTTCAAATGCTCTTGCGTCCTCCTGCCATTTTGGAAAATAGCAGCCCCGAAGGGGTGAGAATAATCCCAGTAGTGTGGCAATAAAACCAGTAATATAACAGTATTAACTAGGCACAAAATCATAAACAGTCACTTCAACATATCCTTGTTCCTTTTCCTTTTCATTTTTATCATATTCATATATTGCGTATATAACGCCTTTCCTTTGCGCTTTTAGCACCGTCGTGCGCACACTTCACAGTGGAATCAATTATACCCTTGGCACCTGAGCTCCATGTGGATTCCAACTGTGGGCCTATGCGGACTGATGCCAAGTGTCCCATACCCCGGTACCTTGGGGATGCCTATATGATGCTTGCTCAAACACATGGTCCTGTACATAACTATTCTACACAAGGCCTATATGATCTTGATACATGCATGTCATGCTATGCTTTCACACACAAGGCGTAAAAAATGCGGTATGATGTAAGATGCATGCTTATATACCTTTCATATGCGTTATGCTGCCACATAACGTCTTTACCTCATAATCATATAGCCCTCAGGCACATTTTAGGCAGTTTCCTTTCATCATAATGGAACATAATATTTTTACGGCATATGGAGCATCATGTTACAATTCTATACCAGTAGTCAATAGTTACATTAGGCATCATCGCCTGACACTTACCTTTTGCTTGCCTTAAATATTACCAAACCGCAGCGAAGTATCTCACTTCTTAAGCGCACCTAAATCAATTACAACTAATCATTTACAGTGGCTATTTACAGCAGAAATAGAGAGCATACAGCAGTGTCTTACAGTGGGAAAACAGTGAGCCTACAACAGTGTTTACAGCAGCAAAACAGTGAGCATACAGCAGTGTTTACAGCAGCAAAACAGTGAACATACAGCAGTGTTTACAGCAGCAAAACAATGAACATACAGCAGTGTTTACAGCAGCAAAACAGTGAGCATACAGCAGTGTTTATAGCAGCAAAACAGTGAGCATACAGCAGTGTTTACAGCAGCAAAACAGTGAGCATACAGCAGTGTTTACAGCAGCAAAACAGTGAGCATACAGCAGTGTTTACAGCAGCAAAACAGTGATCATACAGCAGTGTTTACAGCAGCAAAACAGTGAGCATACAGCAGTGTTTACAGCAGCAAAACAATGAACATACAGCAGTGTTTACAGCAGCAAAACAGTGTCGTTTTAAACAGAAACAAGGCGCTTTTAAAACAGAAACAGTGGCACTTTGGACTTCCAAAACAGTGGCATAAATCTTGGTTTTTGGACATTGAAACAGTGGCATATTATGGACTAAAACAGTGGCATTTTATACATACAAACAGTGGCATAGAATGACTAAAACAGTGGCATATTATGCATAAAAACAGTGGCATATGATGACTAAAACAGTGGCATATTATGCATAAAAACAGTGGCATATGATGATTAAAACAGTGGCCTTTTATGCATAAAAACAGTGGTATTTTAAGCATGGAAATAGTGGCATTTCATGACTAAAACAGTGGCATATTATGCATAAAAACAGTGGCATATGATGACTAAAACAGTGGCCTTTTATGCATAAAAACAGTGGCATTTTAAGCATGGAAACAGTGGCATTTCATGACTAAAAACAGTGGCTTAGGGAGCACTAAAACAGTGACATATATGTGCAGAAACAGTGGCATATAATGTGCAGAAACAGCGGCATGTAATGTGCAGAAACAGTGGCATATATGTGCAGAAACAGTGGCATGTAATGTGCAGAAACAGTGGCATATATGTGCAGAAACAGTGGCATGTAATGTGCAGAAACAGTGGCATATAAGGGTGATCTTGAGGGACCGAAACAGTGAGCCTTTTATCATCAAAACAGTGGCACATACTTAGGGAAACAGTGGCATATAATCTTAAGCATAACCATGAGATCTTTATGCATACAACTCATCATAAGATGGCTCCATACTTATACTTTAACCATGCTCAATCAAGATCCAAAGCAAAACATATTCAAGCATACATACATGGTTACAATGAAAATGTTCTAAGTTCAAGGCCTACCTCTTGTAGCACACACTCCTTCTAGCTTTACTTCACAACAAGTCCTCACTTCCTATGGTGATCTATGCGCATGAATGGTGAGGAGGGCACCTTAGGACAGCTTCCAAGAGGAGAAACTCACACTCCACTTGTGTCTAGGCCACGGTTTTAAGGTGAGGGAAGGAGGGAGTTGGCTTGGTCTTTCTTCCTCCTAAGGTTCTTGTAATGCTAAGCTAGAGTGTGTGGGAGAGGGGAGAGGAGTTGGCTGCACAAGTGAATGGGGCAGCCCCCTCTTGTGCGCAAATTTAAAGAGAGAGTGAGGAGAGGTGGCATGATTAAGCATTATGACAAATCTGATTACTTGAGGGGATGGGGCTGCATACAAGGGCTGAATCAAGCAAAGGGTTTGCTTCTAATTTACTCTATTCACATGCAAGGAGTGAGGAGTGATATGTTCAGATTTGGTGGCTGTCCTAAGTCAGAAAATTTTCTGCACAAAAGACCAAGTTATGCGCATAAAATGGAGTGGAGGAGGTGCATCATGAGTACATGTAAGAGCTTTGCTAAGTCAACAAGGAAAACAACTATGTGGCAGCCCAAAAATCTGCACTTAGGCAGCCTTGGTGCGCAATGATGAGAGGGAAAGAGGTGCATCATGAGTGTAGATTTGTGACAGCCCAAATTCAGATTTTGGAGCTGCACAAAATGATGAAAATGCAGCCAAAAATCCTCTTATGATGCATGTGAAAACAAGGCAGGTTTGGCTCATGATGGGCTGCAAAAAAAGCTTGCCGAAAATCTGCACAAATCAGTCTCATGATGGAAGTGCAAGAGGGTTCTCCAAGCCAACAAGTTAGGCAGTTTGTGTCATAAAAAAAAATCTGCACCAAGACCCCTCCCATGTGCGCCAAAATGGGGAAATAAGCAGCCTAAAATCATGCTCAAAGGTCCAAGTGTCTTCCATGCAATGAGGTTTAAATCAAGTGATGCCTAAACAAGGTGAGGTGGCGGTTTAACAAGAGAAAATGGCAGCTTACTAAGTCCTAATCACTCTCCTTTGTGCGCATGAATGAGTGGGAAATAACCTTGCCATGTGAGAGTTACTTGATACACAAGACACCTTAGTTGGACAAGGCTTAGGGGAGATAAGGGTGGACACAACCTTGGGCTGAACTAGCTTGATCCAAGAGCCATCCTTGGGCCATTGGCCACACACACAAAAGGATCCAATCACAAATCCAATAGTAACAAGTCCACACACTCACTAACCCACATCCAAACACTAATGCCTTCACATTACTCATAAGATTAAATTCACATGTCTACATATGTAACTTCCTATGATTTAATTTAATTAATTACCTTAGTCTTATCCAAGGATAAAGATCAAACAATTAGCAAGCCTACACCATAAATCCGAATTCTATAACATATAGTACTTATGTATATTACTAATTATGCGGGATGTTACATTTTGCATTTATTTTATTCATCCATTTTCGACGGAATTCATTTTCCGTCCAAAATCTTCGACGGAATCCATTTTCCGGCGAAAAACATCACAAAATCAATTTCTTTTGCATTTATTTTATTCATCCATTTTCGACAGAATTCATTTTCCGTCCAAAATCTTCGACGGAATCCATTTTCTGTCGAAAAACTTCACAAAATCAATTTCTTTTGCATTTATTTTATTCATCCATTTTCGACGGAATTCATTTTCCGTCAAAAATCTTCACAAAATCAATTTCTTTTGCATTTATTTTATTCATCCGTTTTCGACGGAATACATTTTTCGTCAAAAATCTTCAACGGAATCCATTTTTCGTCGAAAAACTTCACAAAAACATTTTTCGTCAAGAATATTCGACGGAATCCATTTTCCATCGAAAAACTTCAAAAAATCAATTTCTTTTGAATTTATTTTATTCATCCATTTTCGACAGAATTCATTGTCCGCCCAAAATCTTCGACGGAATCCATTTTCCGTCGAAAAACTTCACAAAATCAATTTCTTTTGCATTTATTTTATTCATCCATTTTCGACGGAATTCATTTTCCATCAAAAATCTTCACAAAATCAATTTCTTTTGCATTTATTTTATTCATCCGTTTTCGACGGAATCCATTTTTCGTCAAAAATCTTCAACGGAATCCATTTTTCGTCGAAAAACTTCATAAAATCAATTTCTTTTGCATTTATTTTATTCATCCATTTTCGACGGAATTCATTTTCCGTCAAAAAACTTCGACGGAATCTATTTTCCGTCGATCAATTTCTTTTGCATTTATTTTATTCATCCATTTTCGACGGAATTCATTTTCTGTCAAAAATCTTCGACGGAATCCATTTTCCGTCGAAAAACTTCACAAAATCAATTTCTTTTGCATTTATTTTATTCATCCATTTTCGATGGAATTCATTTTCCGTCAAAAATCTTCGACGGAATCCATTTTCCGTCGAAAAACTTACAAAATCAATTTCCTTTTGTATTTATTTTATTAATCTGTTTTCGACGGAATTCTTTTTCCGTCGAAAAACTTCACAAAATCAATTTCTTTTGTATTTATTTTAGTCATCCGTTTTCGACGGAATACGTTTTTCGTCAAAAATCTTCGACGGAATACGTTTTTCGTCAAAAATCTTCGACGGAATCCATTTTTACTTCGTAAAATAATTTCTTTTGCATTTATTTTATTAATCCATTTTCGACGGAATTAATTTTCCGTCAAAAATCTTCGACGGAATCCATTTTCCGTCGAAAAACTTCACAAAATCAATTTCTTTTGCATTTATTTTATTCATCCGTTTTCGACGGAATTCATTTTCCGTCCAAAATCTTCACAAAATCAATTTCTTTTGCATTTATTTTATTAATCCGTTTTCGACGGAATACATTTTTCGTCAAAAATCTTCGACGGGATCCATTTTTCGTCGAAAAACTTCATAAAATCAATTTCTTTTGCATTTATTTTATTCATCCATTTCCGACGGAATCCATTTTCCGTCGAAAAACTTCACAAAATCAATTTCTTTTGCATTTATTTTATTCATCCATTTTCGACGAAATACATTTTCCGTCAAAAATCTTCGACCGAATCCATTTTCCGTCGAAAAACTTCACAACAATTTCTTTTGCATTTATTTTATTCATCCGTTTTCGACGGAATTTGTTTTCCGTCGAAAAACTTCACAAAATCAATTTCTTTTGCATTTATTTTATTCATCCGTTTTCGACGGAATCCATTTTTCGTCGAAAAACTTCATAAAATCAATTTCTTTTGCATTTATTTTATTCATCCATTTTCGAC
The DNA here is from genome assembly GCA_032173675.1 of Gastrolobium villosum. Classification (NCBI taxonomy): domain Eukaryota; kingdom Viridiplantae; phylum Streptophyta; class Magnoliopsida; order Fabales; family Fabaceae; genus Gastrolobium; species Gastrolobium villosum. The sequence continues at coordinate 14,291 of JAVKPL010005862.1, read as the reverse complement.
GGAATTCATTTTCCGTCAAAAATCTTCACAAAATCAATTTCTTTTGCATTTATTTTATTCATCCATTTTCGACGGAATTCATTTTCCGTCCAAAATCTTCGACGGAATCCATTTTCCGGCGAAAAACATTACAAAATCAATTTCTTTTGCATTTATTTTATTCATCCATTTTCGACAGAATTCATTTTCCGTCCAAAATCTTCGACGGAATCCATTTTCCGTCGAAAAACTTCACAAAATCAATTTCTTTTGCATTTATTTTATTCATCCATTTTCGACGGAATTCATTTTCCGTCAAAAATCTTCACAAAATCAATTTCTTTTGCATTTATTTTATTCATCCGTTTTCGACGGAATACATTTTTCGTCAAAAATCTTCGATGGAATCCATTTTTCGTCGAAAAACTTCATAAAATCAATTTCTTTTGCATTTATTTTATTCATCCATTTTCGACGGAATTCATTTTCCGTCAAAAATCTTCGACGAAATCTATTTTCCGTCGAAAAAATTCACAAAATCAATTTCTTTTGCATTTATTTTATTCATCCATTTTCGACGGAATTCATTTTACGTCAAAAATCTTCGACGGAATCCATTTTCCGTCGAAAAACTTCACAAAATCAATTTCTTTTGCATTTATTTTATTCATCCATTTTTGACGGAATTCATTTGCCGTCAAAAATCTTCGACGAAATCCATTTTCCATTGAAAAACTTCACAAAATCAATTTCTTTTGCATTTATTTTATTCATCCATTTTCGACGGAATACATTTTTCGTCAAAAATCTTCGACGGAATCCATTTTCCATCGAAAAACTTCATAAAATCAATTTCTTTTGCATTTATTTTATTCATCCATTTTCGACGGAATTCATTTTCCGTCCAAAATCTTCGACGGAATCCATTTTCCGGCGAAAAACATCACAAAATCAATTTCTTTTGCATTTATTTTATTCATCCATTTTCGACAGAATTCATTTTCCGTCCAAAATCTTCGACGGAATCCATTTTCCGTCGAAAAACTTCACAAAATCAATTTCTTTTGCATTTATTTTATTCATCCATTTTCGACGGAATTCATTTTCCGTCAAAAAACTTCACAAAATCAATTTCTTTTGTATTTATTTTAGTCATCCGTTTTCGACGGAATACGTTTTTCGTCAAAAATCTTCGACGGAATCCATTTTCCGTCGAAAAACTTCACAAAATCAATTTCTTTTGCATTTATTTTATTAATCCATTTTCGACGGAATTAATTTTCCGTCAAAAATCTTCGACGGAATCCATTTTCCGTCGAAAAACTTCACAAAATCAATTTCTTTTGCATTTATTTTATTCATCCATTTTCGACGGAATTCATTTTCCGTCCAAAATCTTCACAAAATCAATTTCTTTTGCATTTATTTTATTAATCCGTTTTCGACGGAATACATTTTTCGTCAAAAATCTTCGACGGGATCCATTTTTCGTCGAAAAACTTCATAAAATCAATTTCTTTTGCATTTATTTTATTCATCCATTTCCGACGGAATCCATTTTCCGTCGAAAAACTTCACAAAATCAATTTCTTTTGCATTTATTTTATTCATCCATTTTCGACGAAATACATTTTCCGTCAAAGATCTTCGACCGAATCCATTTTCCGTCGAAAAACTTCACAAAATCAATTTCTTTTGCATTTATTTTATTCATCCGTTTTCGACGGAATTTGTTTTCCGTCGAAAAACTTCACAAAATCAATTTCTTTTGCATTTATTTTATTCATCCGTTTTCGACGGAATCCATTTTTCGTCGAAAAACTTCATAAAATCAATTTCTTTTGCATTTATTTTATTCATCCATTTTCGACGGAATTCATTTTCCGTCAAAAATCTTCACAAAATCAATTTCTTTTGCATTTATTTTATTCATCCATTTTCGACGGAATTCATTTTCCGTCCAAAAATCTTCGACGGAATCCATTTTCCGGCGAAAAACATCACAAAATCAATTTCTTTTGCATTTATTTTATTCATCCATTTTCGACGGAATTCATTTTCCGTCCAAAATCTTCGACGGAATCCATTTTCCGTCGAAAAACTTCACAAAATCAATTTCTTTTGCATTTATTTTATTCATCCATTTTCGACGGAATTCATTTTCCGTCAAAAATCTTCGACATAATCAATTTCTTTTGCATTTATTTTATTCATCCATTTTCGACGGAATTTATTTTTCGTCAAAAATCTTCGACGGAATCCATTTTCCGTCGAAAAACTTCACAAAATCAATTTCTTTTGCATTTATTTTATTCATCCGTTTTCGACGGAATTCATTTTCCGTCCAAAATCTTCACAAAATCAATTTCTTTTGCATTTATTTTATTAATCCGTTTTCGACGGAATACATTTTTCGTCAAAAATCTTCGACGGGATCCATTTTTCGTCGAAAAACTTCATAAAATCAATTTCTTTTGCATTTATTTTATTCATCCATTTCCGACGGAATCATTTTTCAAAAATCTTCACCGTTTTTTTGCGTCGAAAAACTTCACAAAATCAATTTCTTTTGCATTTATTTTATTCATCCATTTTCGACGAAATTCATTTTCCGTCAAAATCTTCGACCGAATCCATTTTCCGTCGAAAAACTTCACAAAATCAATTTCTTTTGCATTTATTTTATTCATCCGTTTTCGACGGAATTCATTTTCCGTCAAAAACTTCACAAAATCAATTTTCTTTTGCATTTATTTTATTCATCCGTTTTCGACGGAATCCATTTTCCGTCGAAAAACAAAATCAATTTCTTTTGCATTTATTTTATTCATCCATTTTCGACATCTTCACAAAATCAATTTCTTTTGCATTTATTTTATTCATCCATTTTCGACGGAATTCATTTTCCGTCCAAAATCTTCGACGGAATCCATTTTCCGGCGAAAAACATAACAAAATCAATTTCTTTTGCATTTATTTTATTCATCCATTTTCGACAGAATTCATTTTCCGTCCAAAATCTTCGACGGAATCCATTTTCCGTCGAAAAACTTCACAAAATCAATTTCTTTTGCATTTATTTTATTCATCCATTTTCGACGGAATTCATTTTCCGTCAAAAATCTTCACAAAATCAATTTCTTTTGCATTTATTTTATTCATCCGTTTTCGACGGAATACATTTTTCGTCAAAAATCTTCAACGGAATCCATTTTTCGTCGAAAAACTTCACAAAATCAATTTCTTTTGCATTTATTTTATTCATCCATTTTCGACGGAATTCATTTTCCGTCAAAAATCTTCGACGGAATCATTTTCAAAAAATCAATTTCTTTTGCATTTATTTTATTCATCCATTTTCGACGGAATTCATTTTCCGTCCAAAATCTTCGACAGAATCCATTTTCCGTCGAAAAACTTCACAAAATCAATTTCTTTTGCATTTATTTTATTCATCCATTTTCGACGGAATTCATTTTCCGTCAAAATCTTCGACGGAATCCATTTTCCGTCGAAAAACTTCACAAAATCAATTTCTTTTGCATTTATTTTATTCATCCATTTTCGACGGAATTCATTTTCCGTCAAAAATCTTCGACAATCCAAAAAACTCAAAAATCAATTTCTTTTGCATTTATTTTATTCATCCGTTTTCGACGGAATACATTTTCGTCAAAAATCTTCAACGGAATCCATTTTTCGTCGAAAAACTTCACAAAATCAATTTCTTTTGCATTTATTTTATTCATCCATTTTCGACGGAATTCATTTTCCGTCAAAAATCTTCGACGGAATCCATTTTCCGTCGAAAAACTTCACAAAATCAATTTCTTTTGCATTTATTTTATTCATCCATTTTCGACGGAATTCATTTTCCGTCAAAAAACTTCACAAAATCAATTTCTTTTGCATTTATTTTATTCATCCATTTTCGACGGAATACATTTTTCATCAAAAATCTTCGACGGAATCCATTTTCCATCGAAAAACTTCATAAAATCAATTTCTTTTACATTTATTTTATTCATCCATTTTCGACGGAATTCATTTCCGCCCAAAATCTTCGACGGAATCCATTTTCCGTCGAAAAACTTCACAAAATCAATTTCTTTTGCATTTATTTTATTCATCCATTTTTTTCGTCAAAAATCTTCGGAATCCATTTTCCATCAAAAATCTTCACAAAATCAATTTCTTTTGCATTTATTTTATTCATCCGTTTTCGACGGAATACATTTTTCGTCAAAAATCTTCAACGGAATCCATTTTTCGTCGAAAAACTTCACAAAATCAATTTCTTTTGCATTTATTTTATTCATCCATTTTCGACGGAATTCATTTTCCGTCAAAAATCTTCACAAAATCAATTTCTTTTGCATTTATTTTATTCATCCATTTTCGACGAAATTCTTTTTCCGTCAAAAATCAATTTCTTTTGCATTTATTTTATTCATCCATTTTCAAAAACTTCACAAAATCAATTTCTTTTGCATTTATTTTATTAATCCGTTTTCGACGGAATTCTTTTTCCGTCAAAAAACTTCACAAAATCAATTTCTTTTGCATTTATTTTATTCATCCATTTTCGACGGAATACATTTTTCGTCAAAAATATTCGACGGAATCCATTTTCCATCGAAAAACTTCAAAAAATCAATTTCTTTTGAATTTATTTTATTCATCCATTTTCGACAGAATTCATTGTCCGCCCAAAATCTTCGACGGAATCCATTTTCCGTCGAAAAACTTCACAAAATCAATTTCTTTTGCATTTATTTTATTCATCCATTTTCGACGGAATTCATTTTCCGTCAAAAATCTTCACAAAATCAATTTCTTTTGCATTTATTTTATTCATCCGTTTTCGACGGAATACATTTTTCGTCAAAAATCTTCAACGGAATCCATTTTTCGTCGAAAAACTTCATAAAATCAATTTCTTTTGCATTTATTTTATTCATCCATTTTCGACGGAATTCATTTTCCGTCAAAAATCTTCGACGGAATCTATTTTCCGTCGAAAAACTTCACAAAATCAATTTCTTTTGCATTTATTTTATTCATCCATTTTCGACGGAATTCATTTTCCGTCAAAAATCTTCGACGGAATCCATTTTCCGTCGAAAAACTTCACAAAATCAATTTCTTTTGCATTTATTTTATTCATCCATTTTCGATGGAATTCATTTTCCGTCCAAAATCTTCGACGGAATCCATTTTCCGTCGAAAAACTTACAAAATCAATTTCTTTTGTATTTATTTTATTAATCTGTTTTCGACGGAATTCTTTTTCCGTCGAAAAACTTCACAAAATCAATTTCTTTTGTATTTATTTTAGTCATCCGTTTTCGACGGAATACGTTTTTCGTCAAAAATCTTCGACGGAATCCATTTTTCGTCGAAAAACTTCGTAAAATAATTTCTTTTGCATTTATTTTATTAATCCATTTTCGACGGAATTAATTTTCCGTCAAAAATCTTCGACGGAATCCATTTTCCGTCGAAAAACTTCACAAAATCAATTTCTTTTGCATTTATTTTATTCATCCGTTTTCGACGGAATTCATTTTCCGTCCAAAATCTTCACAAAATCAATTTCTTTTGCATTTATTTTATTAATCCGTTTTCGACGGAATACATTTTTCGTCAAAAATCTTCGACGGGATCCATTTTTCGTCGAAAAACTTCATAAAATCAATTTCTTTTGCATTTATTTTATTCATCCATTTCCGACGGAATCCATTTTCCGTCGAAAAACTTCACAAAATCAATTTCTTTTGCATTTATTTTATTCATCCATTTTCGACGAAATACATTTTCCGTCAAAAATCTTCGACCGAATCCATTTTCCGTCGAAAAACTTCACAACAATTTCTTTTGCATTTATTTTATTCATCCGTTTTCGACGGAATTTGTTTTCCGTCGAAAAACTTCACAAAATCAATTTCTTTTGCATTTATTTTATTCATCCGTTTTCGACGGAATCCATTTTCCGTCGAAAAACTTCATAAAATCAATTTCTTTTGCATTTATTTTATTCATCCTTTTCGACGGAATTCATTTTCCGTCAAAAATCTTCACAAAATCAATTTCTTTTGCATTTATTTTATTCATCCATTTTCGACGGAATTCATTTTCCGTCCAAAATCTTCGACGGAATCCATTTTCCGTCGAAAAACATTACAAAATCAATTTCTTTTGCATTTATTTTATTCATCCATTTTCGACAGGAATTCATTTTCCGTCCAAAATCTTCGACGGAATCCATTTTCCGTCGAAAAACTTCACAAAATCAATTTCTTTTGCATTTATTTTATTCATCCATTTTCGACGGAATTCATTTTCCGTCAAAAATCTTCAAAAATCAATTTCTTTTGCATTTATTTTATTCTTCGGTTTTCGACGGAATACATTTTTCGTCAAAAATCTTCGATGGAATCCATTTTTCGTCGAAAAACTTCATAAAATCAATTTCTTTTGCATTTATTTTATTCATCCATTTTCGACGGAATTCATTTTCCGTCAAAAATCTTCGACGGAATCCATTTTCCGTCGAAAAAATTCACAAAATCAATTTCTTTTGCATTTATTTTATTCATCCATTTTCGACGGAATTCATTTTACGTCAAAAATCTTCGACGGAATCCATTTTCCGTCGAAAAACTTCACAAAATCAATTTCTTTTGCATTTATTTTATTCATCCATTTTTGACGGAATTCATTTGCCGTCAAAAATCTTCGACGAAATCCATTTTCCATTGAAAAACTTCACAAAATCAATTTCTTTTGCATTTATTTTATTCATCCATTTTCGACGGAATACATTTTTCGTCAAAAATCTTCGACGGAATCCATTTTCCATCGAAAAACTTCATAAAATCAATTTCTTTTGCATTTATTTTATTCATCCATTTTCGACGGAATTCATTTTCCGTCCAAAATCTTCGACGGAATCCATTTTCCGGCGAAAAACATCACAAAATCAATTTCTTTTGCATTTATTTTATTCATCCATTTTCGACAGAATTCATTTTCCGTCCAAAATCTTCGACGGAATCCATTTTCCGTCGAAAAACTTCACAAAATCAATTTCTTTTGCATTTATTTTATTCATCCATTTTCGACGGAATTCATTTTCCGTCAAAAAACTTCACAAAATCAATTTCTTTTGCATTTATTTTATTCATCCATTTTCGACGGAATTCATTTTCCGTCCAAAATCTTCGACGGAATCCATTTTCCGGCGAAAAACTTCACAAAATCAATTTCTTTTGCATTTATTTTATTCATCCATTTTCGACGGAATTCATTTTCCGTCAAAAATCTTCGACGGAATCCATTTTCCGTCGAAAAACTTCACAAAATCAATTTCTTTTGCATTTATTTTATTCATCCATTTTCGACGGAATTCATTTTCCGTCCAAAATCTTCACAAAATCAATTTCTTTTGCATTTATTTTATTCATCCGTTTTCGACGGAATACATTTTTCGTCAAAAATCTTCGACGGAATCCATTTTTCGTCGAAAAACTTCATAAAATCAATTTCTTTTGCATTTATTTTATTCATCCATTTTCGACGAAATACATTTTCCGTCAAAAATCTTCGATCTTCGACGAAATCTATTTTCCGTCGAAAAACTTCACAAAATCAATTTCTTTTGCATTTATTTTATTCATCCGTTTTCGACGGAATTTATTTTCCGTCGAAAAACTTCACAAAATCAATTTCTTTTGCATTTATTTTATTCATCCGTTTTCGACGGAATCCATTTTTCGTCGAAAACTTCATAAAATCAATTTCTTTTGCATTTATTTTATTCATCCATTTTCGACGGTATTCATTTTCCGTCAAAAATCTTCACAAAATCAATTTCTTTTGCATTTATTTTATTCATCCATTTTCGACGGAATTCATTTTCCGTCCAAAATCTTCGACGGAATCCATTTTCCGGCGAAAAACATCACAAAATCAATTTCTTTTGCATTTATTTTATTCATCCATTTTCGACAGAATTCATTTTCCGTCCAAAATCTTCGACGGAATCCATTTTCCGTCGAAAAACATCACAAAATCAATTTCTTTTGCATTTATTTTATTCATCCATTTTCGACGGAATTCATTTTCCGTCAAAAATCTTCACAAAATCAATTTCTTTTGCATTTATTTTATTCATCCATTTTCGACGGAATACATTTTTCGTCAAAAATCTTCAACGGAATCCATTTTTCGTCGAAAAACTTCACAAAATCAATTTCTTTTGCATTTATTTTATTCATCTGTTTTCGACGGAATTCATTTTCCGTCCAAAATCTTCACAAAATCAATTTCTTTTGCATTTATTTTATTAATCCGTTTTTGACGGAATACATTTTTCGTCAAAAATCTTCGACGGGATCCATTTTTCGTTGAAAAACTTCATAAAATCAATTTCTTTTGCATTTATTTTATTCACCCATTTCCGACGGAATCCATTTTTCGTCGAAAAACTTCACAAAATCAATTTCTTTTGCATTTATTTTATTCATCCATTTTCGACGAAATTCATTTTCCGTCAAAGATCTTCGACCGAATCCATTTTCCGTCGAAAAACTTCACAACAATTTCTTTTGCATTTATTTTATTCATCCGTTTTCGACGGAATTTGTTTTCCGTCGAAAAACTTCACAAAATCAATTTCTTTTGCATTTATTTTATTCATCCGTTTTCGACTGAATTCATTTTCAGTCAAAAATCTTCACAAAATCAATTTCTTTTGCATTTATTTTATTCATCCATTTTCGACGGAATTCATTTTCCGTCAAAAATCTTCGACGGAATCCATTTTCCGGCCATCACAAAATCAATTTCTTTTGCATTTATTTTATTCATCCATTTTCGACAGAATTCATTTTCCGTCCAAAATCTTCGACGGAATCCATTTTCCGTCGAAAAACTTCACAAAATCAATTTCTTTTGTATTTATTTTATTCATCCATTTTCGACGGAATTCATTTTCCGTCAAAAAACTTCACAAAATCAATTTCTTTTGCATTTATTTTATTCATCCGTTTTCGACGGAATACATTTTTCGTCAAAAATCTTCAACGGAATCCATTTTTCGTCGAAAAACTTCACAAAATCAATTTCTTTTGCATTTATTTTATTCATCCGTTTTCGACTGAATTCATTTTCAGTCAAAAATCTTCACAAAATCAATTTCTTTTGCATTTATTTTATTCATCCATTTTCGACGGAATTCATTTTCCGTCAAAAATCTTCGACGGAATCCATTTTCCGGCCATCACAAAATCAATTTCTTTTGCATTTATTTTATTCATCCATTTTCGACAGAATTCATTTTCCGTCCAAAATCTTCGACGGAATCCATTTTCCGTCGAAAAACTTCACAAAATCAATTTCTTTTGTATTTATTTTATTCATCCATTTTCGACGGAATTCATTTTCCGTCAAAAATCTTTACATAATCAATTTCTTTTGCATTTATTTTATTCATCCGTTTTCGACGGAATACATTTTTCGTCAAAAATCTTCAACGGAATCCATTTTTCGTCGAAAAACTTCACAAAATCAATTTCTTTTGCATTTATTTTATTCATCCATTTTCGACGGAATTCATTTTCCGTCAAAAATCTTCGACGGAATCCATTTTCCGTCGAAAAACTTCACAAAATCAATTTCTTTTGCATTTATTTTATTAATCCATTTTCGACGAAATTCTTTTTCCGTCAAAAAACTTCACAAAATCAATTTCTTTTGCATTTATTTTATTCATCCATTTTCGACGGAATACATTTTTCATCAAAAATATTCGACGGAATCCATTTTCCATCGAAAAACTTCAAAAAATCAATTTCTTTTGAATTTATTTTATTCATCCATTTTCGACGGAATTCATTGTCCGCCCAAAATCTTCGACGGAATCCATTTTCCGTCGAAAAACTTCACAAAATCAATTTCTTTTGCATTTATTTTATTCATCCATTTTCGACGGAATTCATTTTCCATCAAAAATCTTCACAAAATCAATTTCTTTTGCATTTATTTTATTCATCCGTTTTCGACGGAATACATTTTTCGTCAAAAATCTTCCACGGAATCCGTTTTTCGTCGAAAAACATCATAAAATCAATTTCTTTTGCATTTATTTTATTCATCCATTTTCGACGGAATTCATTTTCCGCCCAAAATCTTCGACGGAATCTATTTTCCATCGAAAAACTTCACAAAATCAATTTCTTTTGCATTTATTTTATTCATCCATTTTCGACGGAATTCATTTTCCGTCAAAAATCTTCGAAAATCAATTTCTTTTGCATTTATTTTATTCATCCGTTTTCGACGGAATACATTTTTCGTCAAAAATCTTCAACGGAATCCATTTTTCGTCGAAAAACATCACAAAATCAATTTCTTTTGCATTTATTTTATTCATCCTTTTTCGACGGAATTCATTTTCCGTCTTCCGAAAAACTTCACAAAATCAATTTCTTTTGCATTTATTTTATTAATCCGTTTTCGACGAAATTCTTTTTCCGCCAAAAAACTTCACAAAATCAATTTCTTTTGCATTTATTTTATTCATCCATTTTCGACGGAATACATTTTTCGTCAAAAATCTTCAACGGAATCCATTTTCCATCGAAAAACATCACAAAATCAATTTCTTTTGCATTTATTTTATTCATCCATTTTCGACGGAATTCATTTTCCGTCAAAAATCTTCGACGGAATCCATTTTCCGTCGAAAAACTTCACAAAATCAATTTCTTTTGCATTTATTTTATTAATCCGTTTTCGACGAAATTCTTTTTCCGTCAAAAATCTTCACAAAATCAATTTCTTTTGCATTTATTTTATTCATCCATTTTCGACGGAATTCATTTTCCGTCCAAAATCTTCGACGGAATCCATTTTCCGGCCATCACAAAATCAATTTCTTTTGCATTTATTTTATTCATCCATTTTCGACAGAATTCATTTTCCGTCCAAAATCTTCGACGGAATCCATTTTCCGTCGAAAAACTTCACAAAATCAATTTCTTTTGTATTTATTTTATTCATCCATTTTCGACGGAATTCATTTTCCGTCAAAAATCTTTACATAATCAAATTCTTTTGCATTTATTTTATTCATCCGTTTTCGACGGAATACATTTTTCGTCAAAAATCTTCAACGGAATCCATTTTTCGTCGAAAAACTTCATAAAATCAATTTCTTTTGCATTTATTTTATTCATCCATTTTCGACTGAATTCATTTTCAGTCAAAAATCTTCACAAAATCAATTTCTTTTGCATTTATTTTATTCATCCATTTTCGACGGAATTCATTTTCCGTCAAAAATCTTCGACGGAATCCATTTTCCGGCCATCACAAAATCAATTTCTTTTGCATTTATTTTATTCATCCATTTTCGACAGAATTCATTTTCCGTCCAAAATCTTCGACGGAATCCATTTTCCGTCGAAAAACTTCACAAAATCAATTTCTTTTGTATTTATTTTATTCATCCATTTTCGACGGAATTCATTTTCCGTCAAAAATCTTTACATAATCAATTTCTTTTGCATTTATTTTATTCATCCGTTTTCGACGGAATACATTTTTCGTCAAAAATCTTCAACGGAATCCATTTTTCGTCGAAAAACTTCACAAAATCAATTTCTTTTGCATTTATTTTATTCATCCATTTTCGACGGAATTCATTTTCCGTCAAAAATCTTCGACGGAATCCATTTTCCGTCGAAAAACTTCACAAAATCAATTTCTTTTGCATTTATTTTATTAATCCATTTTCGACGAAATTCTTTTTCCGTCAAAAACTTCACAAAATCAATTTCTTTTGCATTTATTTTATTCATCCATTTTCGACGGAATACATTTTTCATCAAAAATATTCGACGGAATCCATTTTCCATCGAAAAACTTCAAAAAATCAATTTCTTTTGAATTTATTTTATTCATCCATTTTCGACGGAATTCATTGTCCGCCCAAAATCTTCGACGGAATCCATTTTCCGTCGAAAAACTTCACAAAATCAATTTCTTTTGCATTTATTTTATTCATCCATTTTCGACGGAATTCATTTTCCATCAAAAATCTTCACAAAATCAATTTCTTTTGCATTTATTTTATTCATCCGTTTTCGACGGAATACATTTTTCGTCAAAAATCTTCCACGGAATCCGTTTTTCGTCGAAAAACATCATAAAATCAATTTCTTTTGCATTTATTTTATTCATCCATTTTCGACGGAATTCATTTTCCGCCCAAAATCTTCGACGGAATCTATTTTCCATCGAAAAACTTCACAAAATCAATTTCTTTTGCATTTATTTTATTCATCCATTTTCGACGGAATTCATTTTCCGTCAAAAATCTTCGAAAATCAATTTCTTTTGCATTTATTTTATTCATCCGTTTTCGTCGGAATACATTTTTCGTCAAAAATCTTCAACGGAATCCATTTTTCGTCGAAAAACATCACAAAATCAATTTCTTTTGCATTTATTTTATTCATCCTTTTTCGACGGAATTCATTTTCCGTCGAAAAACTTCACAAAATCAATTTCTTTTGCATTTATTTTATTAATCCGTTTTCGACGAAATTCTTTTTCCGCCAAAAAACTTCACAAAATCAATTTCTTTTGCATTTATTTTATTCATCCATTTTCGACGGAATACATTTTTCGTCAAAAATCTTCAACGGAATCCATTTTCCGTCGAAAAACTTCACAAAATCAATTTCTTTTGCATTTATTTTATTCATCCGTTTTCGATGGAAATCATTTTCCGTCCAAAATCTTCGACGAAATCCATTTTCCGTCGAAAAACTTCACAAAATCAATTTCTTTTGCATTTATTTTATTCATCCATTTTCGACGGATTTCATTTTCCGTCAAAAAACTTCACAAAATCAATTTCTTTTGCATTTATTTTATTCATCCATTTTCGACGGAATTCATTTTCCGTCCAAAATCTTCGACGGAATCCATTTTCCGGCGAAAAACATCACAAAATCAATTTCTTTTGCATTTATTTTATTCATCCATTTTCGACAGAATTCATTTTCCGTCCAAAATCTTCGACGGAATCCATTTTCCGTCGAAAAACTTCACAAAATCAATTTCTTTTGCATTTATTTTATTCATCCATTTTCGACGGAATTCATTTTCCGTCAAAAAACTTCACAAAATCAATTTCTTTTGCATTTATTTTATTCATCCATTTTCGACGGAATACATTTTTCGTCAAAAATCTTCGACGGAATCCATTTTCCATCGAAAAACTTCATAAAATCAATTTCTTTTGCATTTATTTTATTCATCCATTTTCGACGGAATTCATTTTCCGTCCAAAATCTTCGACGGAATCCATTTTCCGGCGAAAAACATCACAAAATCAATTTCTTTTGCATTTATTTTATTCATCCATTTTCGACAGAATTCATTTTCCGTCCAAAATCTTCGACGGAATCCATTTTCCGTCGAAAAACTTCACAAAATCAATTTCTTTTGCATTTATTTTATTCATCCATTTTCGACGGAATTCATTTTCCGTCAAAAATCTTCACAAAATCAATTTCTTTTGCATTTATTTTATTCATCCATTTTCGACGGAATTCATTTTCCGTCCAAAATCTTCGACGGAATCCATTTTCCGGCGAAAAACATCACAAAATCAATTTCTTTTGCATTTATTTTATTCATCCATTTTCGACAGAATTCATTTTCCGTCCAAAATCTTCGACGGAATCCATTTTCCGTCGAAAAACTTCACAAAATCAATTTCTTTTGCATTTATTTTATTCATCCATTTTCGACGGAATTCATTTTCCGTCAAAAATCTTCACAAAATCAATTTCTTTTGCATTTATTTTATTCATCCGTTTTCGACGGAATACATTTTTCGTCAAAAATCTTCAACGGAATCCATTTTTCGTCGAAAAACTTCACAAAATCAATTTCTTTTGCATTTATTTTATTCATCCATTTTCGACGGAATACATTTTTCATCAAAAATCTTCGACGGAATCCATTTCCCGTCGAAAAACTTCACAAAATCAACTTCTTTTGCATTTATTTTATTAATCCATTTTCGATGGAATTCATTTTCCGTCAAAAATCTTCGACGGAATCCATTTTCCATCAAAAATCTTATACGGAATCCATTTTCCGTCGAAAAACTTCACAAAATCAATTTCTTTTGCATTTATTTTATTCATCAGTTTTCGACGGAATTTGTTTTCCGTCAAAAAATTTCACAAAATCAATTTCTGTTGCATTTATTTTATTCATCCGTTTTGGAC
>JAVKPL010005861.1:0-24586 GCA_032173675.1 Gastrolobium villosum | reverse complement strand
GTGTTATGTCCTCTACTAGACTTCAAGTTCGGTCTTGCTACTGGGTACAACAGGATTACGGCAAGACCGCTAAAATGCTCCCCGTGACCGTTTTAGCGCCCAACCATTGCATACACACACAAAGGTGTTTGTTGAAATGCCTGACTTAGAACAGTTAGGGCGCTAAAACGCTGGTTCTCAACGTTTTAGCGCTGAGACAGTGTAAACCAGGATTGCGGCTAGGCCGCTAAAACGCTCCATGTGACCGTTTTAGCGCCCAACCCTTGCTGCAAAACATGATTTTTACTTGATTCTGGGAATTAAGGGGGGTGTCACTGGTGTAATGAGGGATTAATTTGCATCATGTTCTTCATTTCAATCTGGGAATTATATGCCATATTTCTCATTACATCACTGACTTTTCCTTTGTTGAACAGATATGTCGGCTTCACCACCAAAGAAACAAAACAAAAAGAGGGCAAGAGGGTCCAAAAGTTCAGCACCACCCCCACCTCCTGCATATGATGAGCACTTCTGGCGAAGTGCCGAACATGAAGACCGCTTCAACAAGAAAACCTCTCATAGACCATTCGTCCGAGAACGCCAATTCATCTTGGACACGGATGAATACCCAGATTTCCAGTCTCAACTGAGGAGACGGGAATGGGTCACTTTTGGGGAGATATTGGTGAACAGTAGCCCGGCTATAGCCCGGGAGTTCTTTGCCAATGCATACAATGGAGATCAAGGAGGGCAGAGGACCTTCATGAGTTGGGTGAGAGGTAAGCAGGTTAAGTATGATGCCTATACCATCCAGAAGTCGCTGAAGATCAAAAGCAGTGACACTACCCAAGCCTTGACTTGTGACTTCCGCCGAAATTGGCGGAAGATTGATGTCCCACCCAGGAGGAGGGATCCTGCCTTTGAGGGATGGACAAAATTAGGGGCGGCTGAACCCACTTTGCACACAGTTGCAAAACCTGGGGAAAAATGGGAGATGGCAAAGGATGGGGTCAATCCCAAACTGCTGTGGTTGAGGCAGTTAAATGGAGAAGCAAGGGTCTGGTTTCATTTCATTGTCTCCAATATCATGCCTTCATCTAACCAGGCGGAGGTGAACTTGATGCGGTCTGTTTTGATTTCAACTATCATGAATAAGGGGGAAGTAGAGTTTCCTACCCTTCTTCAAGATAGTATCTATGATATGGCCCACTCTGACACCAGTACATTTTCTCTTGGCCATTTCTCTCTGATTCAGCTGTTATGCCAGAAAGCTGGAGTTGACATTACTGATAATGGAGTGCAAGTCAAATTGCACCCCAAAATCGATGCCAAGCTGATCAGGGATCAGTTAAGAATTGAAGGGGAAGGTCCAAGGGGATTGACACCGGGCAGGAAGCAAGGAGAGAAGCCAGAGGATGCTGACTTCGAAGAGCGCATTAGAGCAGGGGAACAGTGGTTGAGAAATGGAGATATGCGTATGGGCCACTTACATCGTCGCCTCAAATTTATGCAGGCGGATCAGCAGTCATTCCAGACACATGTTATAAAGATGTTGAACGACATTTGTGAGGCCCAAGGACTTGAGACGTCCACTTTTCAGCCTGCTGTGTACCTCATCTGAGGAGGAGGATGCCTTCGAGGCAGCAGCTGCCGCCCATATGCATGAGGACATCGAGTCCTCTGATGATGACATTGAGCAGGATGTTCAGGCCCCGGGTGGAGAGCCAGTTGCTGAGAGTCAGGATGGTGCTGGACCATCAGCCGGGGTTAGTGCAGGAGCCGGGATCAGTACAGGTGTTGCACAGACAGATTATACACCGTTCCTACATTCTGACCCAGGAGACCCCTTTGACTCTGATGATGAGGCGACAGCATCTTTTGTGGAGTCATGATTTGCAGTTTTCCTGCTGTTATTTTGTTTTGCTTTTTTAGTTTCTGGGTTATTTTGTTGGTACATTTATATTGGTTATTTTGTAATCTGTTACTGTACATTGAGATTTCACTGTTTGTAGATACACATTTCTGATAGTACTGATGCTATTAACTGTATGTGAATGTGTTTCAGTGATCCACTGCTGTTTTGGATTTAAATTAGTTGCTGGGGACAGCAACGTTTAAATCTGGGAATTATGGGTGTGATGTGATTGAATGGCAAGTGAATACATCATGGAGAGGTGACACGAGTCGATAAGCCAAGACAGAGAACATCTCAATCTCTTTTCTTTAGTTTTTCTTAGTGTGAATAATTTTTAGTGTAGTTAGATGTTAGTGTAGTTTAGAATTAGGATAATTCTTTTATGAAATTTCATGAGGATTTGATTGATCGGAGTTTTAGATGATTGATCAAATTAAGGATACAATCTTATGCATTGCATGTTGAGAAATGAAATGATTGCATGATTCATTCAATGTGTAAGAGTAGAGAGATTAGTTGTGATGCATAGAGAGGAAGTCAAGCATGAACTCTGAACTGTGAGGAAATTGAGCCTATAAAGAAATTTTTGTTCAGAGAGCATTTCACTGTATGAGTAACTCTAGAACTTGCCTTGTTTCTTGTTTGAAATGGTTGATGATGCATAAGGTAGAGAAATTTCCTTCTTGAACAAAAAAGTTAAATGGTCAACCCTTAAGTTCCTGTTGCATGAACCTTTGAGCCTAATCTGTTGTTAATGTACTCTCACATCCATTCCTTTAGACTGAAAAGTTCAGATAAGTGATAAGGGGTGGAGTGTTTTGTGGGAAGTAAGGTATCTTTGCAATAAGTGAAAGAAAGAGGTGTTTGAAACATGAGAAAGAAGGAAAGAAAAAAAAGGGTTGTGGAACACAAAGTGTTTGAGTTTTTGGGGGAGGTAAAGTGAAATGTTAAAAGACACAAAGTGTCTGAAAGAAAAAGGACAGAAAGAAAATTTTTGTTAAAGACACAAAGTGTCAGGAAGAAAAGGAGGAAGAAAGTCAAAGAATGAAAAGGAAGAAAGATTGGGGAATTAGGAAGGAAATGACAAATAGTGTGATTCCCCCTTATCTGAATCTGATTCATTTGATCTGAACTTTTCCTGCCACAGAAAGCCTTACCTCTAGTCAAGCCATACACCAAGCCTCATTGCTAACCATGTTAAAAACTTTTTGATATGCCTTATAGATCATTTGTGCCATGAATAATGAGAATAGGGGCAAGCCTATGGAAGTTTGAGTGCAGTGAAGAATGAGTGACATGTTGATCCCTAAACACTAGTGTGTAAGAGAGTTAAATTCTCACAATTTTTTAGAAGATCCTAGTGAGGGGGTGTGTTGTTTGAGAGTCTCTGTATGTCATTTGTACTAATCTGTTGAAAAGCATATAGGATGTTGTGCAAGTCATGAGAAATAAGAGATTGCATGGTTGTAAGTTGTATCAATGTGATCCCTTGTTGAATTCAGTCTATCCTCATGAGTTTCATTTGTAAGAATCTGGAATCCCTCTTTGTTGCAAGTGCATTACTGAGGACAACAATGTCCAAATCTGGGAATTTTGGTAAACCCCTGGTTCATCAGGTTTTTCAGCACAAATTATGATTAATTTGTATGAATAATTGGTTGAATAAGGAGGTTAATGTCTTAGAATTTACTGAATTGCAAGTTCTGAGAGCTTTGTGAAAATTCACATTGTCTTGCAGGGAAATGAAGCCCAAAAAGCATCAAAAGAAGGAAGAAGATTCTGGAGGAGAAAAATTGCCTAAGTGTTGAGTGCTAAAACGGCCACACTGACCGTTTTAGCGCGCTGCTGCAGTTCGAAGGAGGAAGTTACTGGTGCTGAGCGCTAAAACGTCCACACAGACCGTTTTAGCGCGCTGCTGCAAATCAGAATTGGAAGCCTCTGGAGCTCAGCGCTAAAACGCTTACACTGAGCATTTTAGCGCTCGAATGTGCAATTCTTCTCTGTTCTGAAATGCTAAAACGTTCAAATCAAACGTTTTAGCGTTGGAGTCAGTTGAAAGCAGTTGGGAGGTTATCAGCCATGGACGCTAAAACGCTCATTCAGACCGTTTTAGCGCCCAAGTCAGTTGAAAGCAGTTGGTCACGCATCAAGCCAGACGCTAAAACGCCCATTTCTGATCGTTTTAGCGTCCACATTATTTTTCAGCAGAATTGTAACACTATAAAAGGCAAAAGGTCTGAGAAAAAAAGGGATACCTAGATAGTTTTTCTCTCTCCCATTTGACTACTCTCCTCTCTTATATCAGATCTTAGGATCTGAATTCTCCCTTTTTACACAATAATTCTTAGGAGTAGTGTAGCATTGCAATTGAAGATTGAAGATCCACCACCATGACAATGGAGTTTGTTCTTTCTTCTTCCTTTGTATTTACTTTCATTATGTCTGAGTAGAGTCCTTTGTAGTCTGATTCAATGGAACTCAAGTGTGTATTTATGAATAATTAATGTGAACTTATGTTTTCCTATTATGTGACTTGTATGAAGTTGTCTTGATCAATCATTCTTGTTTATGAAATGATGTAGAACATACATGTTTGCATTGTTTTAAAGTTGACAACTTCATCATTAGTATTATGGTAGTCAAGACATTGATGCTATAATATTAATGTAATCTTAAGACCTTAGTGATTAATGCAAGTATTATGAAAGGAATCACCAAGACATTGGGGTTTCTGATATCAAGGTAGTAAGACATTACATCTTGATGATAAGTAAAAGGTTGATTAACATCACTTGATAGAGAAGTCGTGATGGAAATTGATTCATTCATAAATTCATACTTGAGGGAGATTGATATCTGACTACTGTTTTAAATTATATTCATATCTTTGTGTTTTAAACTTCTCTTATTTTATGCAATTACATTTCTAGTGACAAGAAACTCATGCAAATCAAATCTTTTTGGTTGACTCAAATCAATAACAAGTGGATAATCAGTGCTTGACACAATTCCTCGTGGGAACGATCTTTACTTATCATTTTTATTACTTGTATGACTAGTGCACTTGCTAATCACACAACAATGGCATTCATGGAAGAGATGAGGGAACATATTCAAAATAACCAACCATCACCTCCTCCGGGAGGTCAGGGTGGTAGTGAATGTGCGAATCAAGGAAGTAAGCAACAACAAGTCCATATACGACAAATAGACTAGGAGAACTAAGGATGAGAAAGTGGAATGACTTTTGCAAGCATTAAACCCCTATATTCGAGAGGGAGTATGATCCTATAGCTGCTGCTAAGTGGCTATAGGCCTTGGATAACATCTTCAAAGTGATGGAGTGCCCTAATGCAAAAAAGCTAGTGTATGTCATCTACATTCTACATTGCGATGCCAAGATCATACCTATCCTTCATCCTTTTCCACAGGGTCTGAGGGTATTGAATGGAAAAATATTGAATATGCAAGCTCTCATGCAAATGACAACCCATAAAAATCAATGTATTGTTTTATGCTTTTCATCTAAGGTTCTAGTTTTTGTAATTGCATTAGTGATACCTTTGTCCTTGAAGATGTATTCCCATATCTGGCATCACGAC
The DNA here is from genome assembly GCA_032173675.1 of Gastrolobium villosum. Lineage (NCBI taxonomy): Eukaryota > Viridiplantae > Streptophyta > Magnoliopsida > Fabales > Fabaceae > Gastrolobium > Gastrolobium villosum. Next base: position 19,087 of record JAVKPL010005861.1, on the reverse strand, counting down.
AGATAATTATTTCAACTCAATTCAAATATGTGAAATTTGGCTTTTAAATATTTTCCATAATATTGTTTGGAAAAAAATCCTTAATTGATTAGAAGGATTATACACACGACTACTTTAGGAGCTTAAAAATATAGAGAATTGGTAGAAGTAGATAAAATAGAAATTATTAAAGAATATGACAAAAATTGATTTTTTTATAAGTCTATTAACCGTACTTGGATATCATAGAGGTTATTGTGCTAATAACATGTTGTGAAATTGATTGAGAATATCAGAGAAATGAATAAAAATGTAGAGAGAAAGATAATCTAGAAATGGGGAAAAAGAGAAAAAGAATATAGAAGGAGAAAATACTATCACTTGAACTTGTGATAGTCATGTATCTTCACAAGTTCATATTAGATTATATTTATATAGGTTAAAGAAAAATAGACAAAAGGGTTAATCAGAATAATGATGATACAAGAGGGAACACTATTTTTTTTTTTGTAACAGAAAGGGGCATAGCCCCAAGACAGACAACAGAGAAGACTAAAAAGAAAACAAGAAAGAAAACTACAAACAGAACACAACAAAACTATTTAGTTAGCATGGTCGCAGTCTCTAAAGGCATGTAAACTATTATCCACTTTAACAGTAGGGATGGGCATGGGTCGAATCGAACCGAATTTTTTGGAGAACCGAACCGAATCGGTTTAAAACCGGTTCGGTTCTTTGAACCGGTTTTTTTTTTTAAATGAAATTTGTTCGGTTCAGGTCAAAACTCGAACCACTTATGAACTGGTTTCAAACCGGTTCCGAACTAGAACCACTTCCGAACCGGTTCCGAACCGGTTTTAAAGAAGATTTTTTTTAATAGCATTTAATGGTGTTATTTCTTCTATGTTCTGAACTGGTCTATGTAACGTTCAGGTAAAAAGAATACAGAATGGCTTTTAACATACTGTAAACATCCATTAACAAATTAACAACAATACAGAATGGCTTGTAAAATTGTATTGGCAAATCTTTGAAACATTTCAATTAACAACAATACAGAATGGCTTGTAACTTACTGTAAACATCCATTAACAAAGTCTATGAGCCAAACCATGGGACGTATTTGAGAACTCAAGTGAAATTATAAGTAGTCAACTAGTTTTAATTAAAGATTTACGATTAGTAAATAACATACAATTGCTATCTATCAACATCTTTGCTGTATAACAGCATAGGATACAAATGATGACATTGGAACTAATTATCTGATCTATTTGGTTTTGTTTCTTGATCAGTACTGTCCACTTTGGACCACTTGTTAATCTGATTACGAGCTATAGTAACCTGCAAAGAATGATTTCATCATGTTTAACCTATAATAAAGGAATGTAGTAATTAGAACCAATCCGAAGAAGGGTAAATAAATCAAATACCTGCTTCTCCCAATTACCTGATTTCATCATTTTGTTAAGAAAATGAAATCAGCTTCAATGATCTGGCTTCTACTTACAGTTTCATTCAAAGATAAAAGAATTGAATTTAGATACAACTCACAATCAATGCAAACTAGATTCATCTAATAAGAAAACCTGTTCTTTCATTCCAAAAATCCAAAGTCCTACCTGGTAAAATAGAGCAAGAAAGGGAATAAGTTACTGAACAAATACAGTAAGACTGACACAAGGTATACAATAATACAACTACAACTGCATGATTAGTTTTATAGATCAATAAAAAGTTGCAAAGAACCAGAGGACTCGCAGCTTAATTTAGCCAAATGAAATTAAAGATGGCATGACTAGTCAAGACCAGGTATGATAAAGGACAAACAAGAGAAGCAAAAGAACTAACCAGAGCCCATATGATAATGTGCATAGATCATTTTGCTGTTACAAACTATTCAAAAGTGCTACCACCTATTGAAGCCAGCCAATAAGGATCCCACCATAGCAACATAAAAAAAGAAACATGGAAGCCAGCCATATGGAAGGTATTGTAATTCATAAAGCAAAAGCTTCATAAGCAGAAAATCAAACCGAAAAAGCAGTGACTTTTACAATCCACCAATTACACCAACATATATACCATAGAAGCTTAACAAAATCATCAAAATAGAAATTGAAAGTACACTTGATTTTTGAAACATAATTCAACTGAAAATAAACAATGGTCAATCAATATCAAGAGCAGCTGAGGTCGAACAGGTAGCATCTTGTTGGGAAACCATCTCTGCAAAAAAAAAAATCTGATTAATTATTAAATCACAATATAATAAAAACATCTTAATTAATTTTACTATCTTACCTTCCTCAATTTTTTCAAGCTCCTCAAGGTCTTCATTTGAAAGCTCCAAAAAAGGTGTTCGTTTTACCCAGTCTTGTGTGGTAACAAGCGCTTCCACTGTTTTAGCTGTTAATCTACTACGGTAAGGATCAAGTACCTTTCCTCCAGTGCTAAATGCTGACTTAGAGGCTACAATAGAGACAGGTATAGCTAACACCTCTCTAGCAATGCTTGCAAGTATTGGAAATCGACTTGAATGTGCTTTCCACCAAGTCAAGATATCAAAATCTAAATAGTTCTCTATAGCTTCATCCAGGTACTTATTTAATTCAGATTTAGCATTTGATTTATGCCCAGTTGTTTGCTGAAAATGATTAACGAAATCATCATCATCATCGAACTGTGTTTCCTGTGAATTATCTTGAGACACCCCTTCCTTGCCAATATATTATTCAAAAATGGACTTCAAACACCTCTCTAACTTCTCTCTCAAGCCAGCTGCCTCACCACTATTAAGACTATCTTTAATAGACCAATGTAAGAAACTCATTTTGCACCTAGGATCCAATACAGCTGCAATCAGCAACAACATATTCAGATTATCAGGATTTCCCCAATACTTATCATATCTTTTCTTCATCCTTTGAGCCATCTCACTTACACTTGAATCATTGGACTCGCACATCTGCCGAATCTTCTTTCCAATTTTGAATACCTCTATCATACATCTATTACTGGTAACATAAGAAGTACCAGAAACAGACAAAGTAACTCGATAGAAGATCTTTAAAAATGGCAAAATTAACCGAGCATAGAATCAGTCTTCATATGTAGGCACACCCTTGCCTTTTTCTAACTCATGATAATAATTTTTATCTTGCAATTTAAGCTGCTCAAATGCCCTTTCGTGCTTCAAAGCCGCCTCTAACATAAGATAAGTTGAATTCCATCTAGTTTCAACATCTAAACTAGGTGCACCCTTGTATTCAATCTTTTGCTTTTCTGCACACGTCTTGAATTTTTCAAACCTGGACGGAGAAGATCTAATGTATTTAACTGCAGCACTGATTCTTAAAATGGAATCGTCCATATCTTTCAATCCATCATTCACTATTAGGTTCAAAATATGTGCAAAACACCTCATGTGAATATGATCTCCCTTCAAAACTAAGTTGTTCTGAAGCATTAAACTCTTCTTTAGGTTTTGAGCCCCAGTATCATTCGATGTAGCATTGTCAACTGTTAAACTAAACACACGATTCAACCCCTAGTCATTCAAGCATGACAAAATAGTTTTAGCCATAACTTCTCCAGAATGACTTTTGACTTGGCAAAAGTTTAAGATCTTCTTGTGCAGCTTCCAATTTTTATCAACAAAGTGTGCAGTCAAACACATATAACACATATTTTGACATGATGTCCAAGTGTCCGTGGTGAGGCAAACTCTTGTACAATGCATAGCAAGAAACTTCTTCAACTTCACTTGAAGAATGATCTGGACATATAATCAGTCTTCGCCAATGCAGGCATATAATCAGTCTATTAATGATCTGGACAGAGAACTTGATCATTTGAAGAATGCCTTCGAGGTATAGTGCTCTTTTTTTTTTTTTTTGTTCTTTGTGCAATATATCTAGATTCTATGACATGATTGATACTTGTTTACTCTCCTATCTTAGGAATTCTTTTAGATATTAAATACAGTATCAGCCATTAGTAACAGGTCATGCTTAATTTACGGGCCTTATTTCATTATCTTTACTTCCCTAACCTATAAAGTAGTTGCAGATTTATGAAATGACTATATCATTTGACCCTTTGGTGTTTCTAATGCTTAGTTGTACCCATGAAGAAATTGGAGATTGAATAAGGTTCATCATTTGTAAGTCATTTTACATATTAGAAGCTTGCTTTTTCTTTTGATTCTATGGCACTCAGTATTTTTGGTAAGGCATTTAGAAAAATGTATGTATCCAATAAGGACAACTTCTATATGGGCACTTAGGAGTTGGTTTTTCCTTCTAAAAGAGATTTTGCCTAATTCGGGAATGCAACCTTTTGAATGGGATGAAATACTGGCTCCTTCAAGTGGTAGACATCATCACATATATATAGATATATATAGTAAAAACAATGACACAAAGAAACTTTGCAATTAAGCATAGACCGCAGATTGATCATAAGGCTTTCAGAAATGCAAAGATAACAAACACCAAAGAGAAAAGAGAGTAGTACCTAAAAGATCCGATGGAATTCTTCCTTCACAAAATCGACCGGTTGGGATTCGTCCCTCAAAATCTTTACCGTAAGGAGGGAAATTGCTCTTAACAAGTGTTTTAATCTTGTTATTGTTGCCCATGTCCACTATCGAATCTCAAAGAGCTATGACTGTAGGAATTGAAACATTTGGTGGTAGTTTCACCGCAGCCTTCGCGTTGTAGGATAAAACTAATAACATTATGAAACAAAGCATTAAGCTAGTTGAAGAAAAACTAGGGTGCTTCATTAACAGAGCCATACTAATGTTGTACGTTAAGAAGTTCCAACAAGTGTTTCTTCATGAGTAAATTCCAGTGAGTCTAGGAAATAAGGGTCTCATCATCGCTTTATATACACACACAAAATTATGTCCTTTTTAGTTATTAATTACACAAGCAAGAATACCTGGGTGATTGTGAATAACAAAAGTAGATTGTGAATTTCACCATGAATCAAGGGAAAAAGTAGGGATGTGCAAAATAACCAAAAAAGTGGGTCGAACCATGAACTGAACCGAACCGAACCGCTCCATAAAATAACCGGTTTTAAAAAACTAGTTCATGAACCGAACCGGTTTTTAAAGAACCGGTTCATGAACCGAACCGGTTTTTAGAACCGGTTAAAGAACCGAACCAGTTTTTAGAACCGGTTTAAGAACCGAACCAGTTTTTAGAACCGGTTTAAGAACCGAACCGTTTCCGAACCGAACCGAACCATTTTCAAACCAAACCAAATTAATTTTTATAACTTTATTTTTTAAAATTTTTAAATTTTTTTCTTTTCAAAAGAGAGTCGACCCGAACCGGTTCCGAACCACTTCCGAACCACTTCTGAACCGGTTTCGAACCGAATCGAACCACTTTCGAACCGAACCGAACCACTTCCGAACCGAACCAGTTTTGGACCGAACCGAACCTCTTTCGAACCGAACCATTTAAACCAATTCGGTTCGATTTTTCAAAAAAACCGGTTCGGTTCGACCCATGCACATCCCTAGGAAAAAGAATGGACCACTGTAATGATTTAGAAGCAACCTATAGTTACAATTTGCATTATTATAAGCATGGAGGTAATAAGCATTCGAGTTTCAGAGTTCCAACACAAAAGACAGTTCATAAAACAGAACCACACAAAAAGATATGCACATTAATATAACATAAGCATCTACTCAGTTGGGAGGGAGCAACATCTTACACTCAACAACATAATGAAGGGGGTTTGAATGGATACTCTGAAGGCAACTGGATCCGTCCATGATAAATACCACCTTCAAATTCAGTATCACAAGGCCCTCTAATCGCAAATTTCCATTCAAAAATATTTTCCTGAAAACAAACATGGTACTGAAGTTGCTCAGTAAAGAATTATAAAGCAAAACAGAATGATACTGAATAATCAAATGCCAGTTTCAAATCGGTAATAAGTTACAGAATATGCAATATTGCAAACAAGGCAAAAAAATAAAATGAAAGGACAGATCAGGTTAGTACCCAACAGTATTTAGAAACTTATCAACTTGGGTAAATGACTTAGGTAAAATAAATAAATAATCATAACCAGTTAACCACCAACAAAACATATTATTATTATTTTTATAAAGAAAGTACCCCATTTTTATAAATAAATAATCATGCCTCTCCAACAATGAGTTTTCCCTTCAGATCCTAACCTGACTTTATATCACCATTCTCTGAAAATTAAGAGTTTTTTCTTTAATCGATTCTGGATGCTGTGCATTCATTGTTATCCTGGAAAATCTAACTATATATTTATGTTTGTTCATGGTTTGGTTTGTCATTGTATCTATTTTCTTATTATAATTAGGAATACATGGTTTGGTAAGTCAATCAATTGAAAAACTGAATATAAGACAGAAGTTACTTATATTCAATAAGACTAACCCAAGTTGTTAAAAACAAGTCATGCTATATATTTTAGGATAATTTAGCAGAAAGAGATTTATTTATAAAAACGATTGGGTCTAGAACTGTGCAAGCCTCTACCAAATAAATAAAAGAAGGGGAGAAATAGAGAATAATTTCTATCAGATACTACGATCAAGTAAAAAAAGTAAAAGTAAGAGGCATAGGGAAGCATTAATGGACTTAGGGTTCATGAGCTGAATTCGTTCAAAATAAATGGACTGAGAAATGCGGAGAAAACCTAATGATTAATTTGAAGCTAAATTAGTAAAAAAAACAAAATGAAATTCCCTTACAATGAAAATAAACTCGTACCTTGGATTCCTGATCAATTTGAAGGCACTCAAACGACAACGAGAGTGGTGAAAATCGTGAAAACGCAGATGAAATTCAAAGCATGCCAAACCGTGAAAACCGTTACCAATTCGATGAGAACGAGCAACGAGATTGAGAAATGATTGAGACGGTGAACTCAGGGTTCATGAGCTGAGCAAAAATATGCTTCGATTAGGAACGAGATCGATGAGTTGTGTTATGTAAATGGGTTGGTTTGGTTCGACCTACTTAAAATCCAGTTTTGAAACGGGTCTGAATTGGATTCTTTTAAATAATAAAATCGGTTCAACTTTCCGAACCAATTTAAAAAAAACCCAATTATTTTGGTTCAGTTTGGTGTGGTTCTGGGTGTGGTTCAGTTATTTTGGATTTTTTGTACATCCCTACTTATCAGGGTAGAATGAACAACAGTTTGACAATCCACTCCACTTAGTTGTTTTGTCTTTAGTTAGCATTCTTCCATGGAGCATTTTCCAAATAAGAATTTTAATTCTCTCTTTACCTATTTAATAGAGAAGATGTATCATATACCTTTTCTATGGCTCTAACCAAAAATTTATCCTTGACCTGACAGAAAATAAATTTAACAAAAAAATGAAAATAAACATAGATAAAAGAAAGTTTTTTCTCAAGTTTTAAGAGAAAAATAAAAAATAAATATTAATTTTCCTTTAATTTACAAAAAATATACTCATTTTCTTTACTAACTTAACCATTAAAAGCTAGAAATCTACCATTTCCCTTTATCCATTTTCTTTCTTACAAAAGACGAGTCTTACTGCTTCATCACCTTCGCGCTCTTTTTTTCCACTGGAAAGCTTCAGCAGTCAAGCACTCACACAACAAAAATGTTTGTTTCATTGGTAAATTTTCTCTTCATTTTATATTCACATTCTTACTAATTGTAAAGTATCTCCTGTTTGTCTGATCTAATTTTTTAATTTTACGAGCAAAACATTTTTCAAGAAAAGCATCTTCAAGTTTTCATGACCCTTTTGTGCTTTTCTTTACAAAATTATTAGATTTTTCCAATTGGGGTTTTGATATGACATTGTGAATTCGATTCTTGAAGGGGAAGAAGAGCTAGAGTTGGGATGGTTCATATTTGAAGCTTTGGTTTCTTGTTGTTTGTCTGAAAGGGTTTGTAATGGAAGAAGGGTTGAACCAAAACCCAGTTCCTGGTTCAGGTTCAGGTTCAGGTTCAGTTGATAAATCTAGGGCTTTAGATGTTATACCACCTGTGTTACGAAAACCTATTCAGGATTCCCACTTTGTCCAGGATCCATCTTGTTTTTCACCATTTGTTTCAGTTGAGAAACCTCAAGAGTCTCAAGCATTTCCCATTCCCACACCAGCTCCATTAAGGTCCTATAGGAACCCACCAGTTGAAGAAGCAACCCCACATGGATCCAATGTAAATACTTCTTCATCTGTGGAGGGGTTCAATGGTAACTTTGTTGCTGGTAATCAAAAGCGTGCACCACCACATTTGCACAACTGCAAATCATCCCAGAAGAGGAACAAGAAAACTCAAGAGTCACATATTGATTCTAGTTCTTCAGCTGGTATTAGCCTAGCCCGAAAAGGTGATGGTGATCGCGAAGCAGTTAATCTTGTGCTCATGACATTTGATTCCCTCCGAAGAAGGCTCTGCCAACTCGATGAAGACGGGGATATCAGGGAAATGGGTCCAGATGCTGAAATCAAGCGTCCAGAATTGAAAGCAACCAAAGCTTTGATGAGCAAAGGGGTTCGAACAAACACAAGGAAGAGAGTAGGAGTGGTGCCTGGGGTTGAGGTTGGGGACATTTTCTTTTGGCGAATGGAAATGTGTCTTGTGGGTTTGCATGGCCAGTCAATGGGTGGAAATGGAATTGACTACATGACTATCAAGGATGGGCTTCAGGAGGAACCTATAGCTTTAAGCATTGTTTCTTCAGGAGAATATGGTGATGATGCCGAGGATAGTGATGTTTTAATTTATAGTGGTCAGGGTGAGAATTTTGGGAAGAAAGACAAGCACATGACTGATCAGAAACTTCAAAGGGGTAATCTTGCTTTGGACAGAAGTTTGAGACGACACAATGAAGTAAGAGTCATCCGGGTCTTGAAAGATGCTGTGAACAAAATTGAAAAAATCTATGTCTATGATGGTCTGTATAAAATCGAAGATTCTTGGATAGAAAGGAGGAAATCTGGTGGTGGTGTATTTAAGTATAAGTTGGTAAGAATGCCTGGACAACCCAGTGCTTTTGCTGTTTGGAAATCGGTTCAGAAGTGGAAGGACGGCTTCCCTACAAGGAGTGGCCTCATTCTTGCAGACCTCTCCGGGGGAGCGGAGAGTATTCCTGTATCACTTGTCAATGATGTTGATACTGAGAAGGGGCCTGTTTTTTTCACTTATTTCCGTTCTCTGAAATACCCAAAATCATTTAATCCAGAACCATTTAACTTAATTTGGCCTTGTTATCGCCGCAGCTGTATCCAAGCATGCACCCGAAGTGATCCGGGTTGCTCTTGCATTAAAACAAACGGACATGATTTTCCTTATACTGGAAATGGCATTCTCGTGAGTCGGAAGCAATTAGTTCATGAATGTGGCATAAGGTGTCAGGGTCATCTTGGCTGCAAAAATCGAGTATCCCAGAATGGTTCAAAGCTCCACTTGGAAGTGTTCAAAACAAAGGATAGAGGGTGGGGACTTAGGTCTCTGGATCCTATACGTGCTGGTACTTATATTTGTGAGTATGCAGGAGAAGTTATTGATAGAGCCAAGGTAACTCACAATGGGATTGGAAATAATTTTGAGTATGTTTTTGATACAAGCCGTATTTATCAACCATTCAAATGGGATTATGAACCTAGCTTAATGATAGAGGAAAGTTCACAAAACTCTTGTGAGGATTATGCTATACCATTTCCTCTAATTATAAGTGCCAAGGATCTTGGAAATGTGGCTAGATTCATGAATCATAGTTGCTCCCCAAATGTTTTCTGGCAGCCAATCTTATATGAAGAAAGATTTGAGTTTAAATGTGAATCCTTTCTTCACATTGCATTTTTTGCCCTTAAACACGTACCTCCGATGACAGAGTTAACATATGATTATGGAATTACACGATCTGGTCAAGCTGAGGGTAGTAGTGCACTCAGAGGGAAAAAGAAATGCTTGTGTGGTTCATCAAAATGCCATGGTTCTTTTGGTTGACATTTTGTTTCAGTTGCTCACATATGGGCATGGTGATGGCAAATGTATTCGTCATTAAAAGCTTTTTGTGGATCTCTAGCATGTTTCCAATATCCTTAGTTATTAAAACCTGATCTTTGCATGTTACCAGCATATTTGAAGCTGTAGAATGTTTGCTCTGATTGTTTAGACAGCTACTTTTTTGGAGTGCCACTGCCAGTTATGTTTGACAGAAACAATAAGCCTTTGTTTGGGAAATAGAAATTAGAGGAAACAGAATTTAGTATAGCATGAGAATGAATGGATCAGGTTTCCTTGTTAATTTTAATTGCTCCCATCTTCTTGATACTAATTCCTTGCACTCTCTTCTTACAGTTCCTCTCCCACATTGGGCTGATCAATAACCTTAAATTTCTCCTTTTTCCAAGTATTTCTTCTTAGATGTTTTGCATGTGGACCTGTTATGTCATTCTATTGTTGAAAATATATTTATTTGTTATAATGATGTATTTTAAATAGGTTAAAATTTTCAATTAAATGTACATGATTGTTTTATGCGAAAAGACTTGCATATAGGGTAGTAGGAGTGCGCAACTAAAAGGCAATATGTTTAAATGTTTCATTTCATCGTTTGCTTTAATTTTGAGTTAAAACATGGGTAAACTACCTTTTTCCTAATTAAATTAATATTAATAATAAGTTTTAACTAAAATAACTTTTCTTGATCTTTTTTAAGAAAATAAATTTTATTTTTTATTTCAAACTATATATAAATCTTCCAAATTTAAAATGCCATCGTGATTGGTGGTTCCAAATTTTATTTTTCAAACTTGCAGTTTCTGGTTCCTCGTTTTCGCATAAAATATCACAGATTCACAATCTTAATATTTCTTATCTACGTTGAACTGACACTAACATGGGACACTAAATACGAAATGACATTCCGATACGTTAATTCTAAAAATATCATATTTTGACACGTTAGGACATATTTTGATATTAAATAATTTTTAATTTATGTAGTTGATGCAGCATTACAAGATACTGGAGACATGGACAACCAGAAAAGGATCACAAGATCAGCCACTGGATGTAGGTCGAAGTCACCATCGTGGTTGAAGGACTTTGTCTAGTAGAGTTAATGCCACACGGGGAAGGCTTGTAAGGAGTAGTTATTAGATAAGGGTAATAACAGGGGAGGGTATGTAGGAGGTAGTATAAATGATACACACGTGTACTTGATTAGTTACGTCAATAACAGAATTCAGTTTCCCTTTCCATTCTTTCTTTTCCTCTAAGGTTTTGTTTGGGAGTTTGGAGGGGAGGGGAAGGAAGGGGATCCAAGGGAGAGGGAGGGAAAGGGAAGGAAGGAAATTGGAGGATATTCCTTCCCCTTGTTTGGGAGTTACAAAAATGGTAAGGGAGGAAAATGGAGGATCAATGAGATATTTTTATCATTTTACCCTTTTTAAAAAATTAATATAATTATTATATTTTAATGATTCTTATTTATGTAGTTTTCATATTTTAATGCTAAGAGTAGATAAGTAATTTTCAATATTTTCCCCTTAAACCCCCAAATTGGTGGAACTTTAATTTTAAGAAGAAGAAGGATTTTGGAGGGTTTATCAAAATTCCCCAATTCCCTTCCCCCATTTTTTTAAACTCTCAAACAAGGGAAGGGCTTACTAAACCCCTCCCCTCCCCTTCCTTCCCCTCCAAAAACCAACTCCCAAACAAAGCCTAAGGGTTCAACCCTCATCATTGGTGCTTCCATTGCTCTTGATCTCAAGAACCATGCGAGTACAAGACTTGGCTGAAGAGTTGCAGATCACACGTTCTGAACTCCATCAGCATATCGATCGATTAACAGAATCGTTGGAGACACGTCTCACGACCTTCTTTGAATCGCGTTTCAACGCCATTGATTCAAGAATTCAAGATCTGTCACCTAGGGCGATGCCACAACCACCTGTTATTCCAATTGCTAATTCCACGCCTCTTCAGAATGATCAATGTTTGGCTTTGGTTAAGATGGAGATTCCTTCATTTGATGGCAAGAATCCGCACTTGTGGATTTTCAAGTGTGAAATGTTCTTCAGGATCCAGAACATCCTTGAGGACATGCGCATTGAGATTGCTGGGTTGCAAACGGAAGGAGCCGCGGTATCGTGGTTCCAGTGGATTCATAACAGTGGTACGTTGCAGAATTGCAATAACTTCACAAAAGAAGTGCGTCAACGTTTTGTTGGAACTTCATATACAGATATGAGAGCTACTCTTTCAAAGTTGTCACAAATTGGTACATTAGAGGATTATGTCCATGACTTTGAAATTCTGATGAATCAAGTACCAGGCTTAATTGATGATTTGCTTTTAAGTTTCTTTGCTTCCGGTTTGAGTACTGAACTGCGTAGAGTGATTCAGCTACATGAGCCCCCTACTTTACATTAGGCCATTCAATTGGCTTTCACGTATGATGCTCATCATCGTGATTTGTGTTCTTCATTTACTTCCAGCACGTCTAATAGGAAGATTGTAACAGCCCGTGTTAACCCGGATTGTTAACATACTATCGTATTAAGCCACGCTTAACATTAAACTTAACCAACTTGATTACTTAATCAATTTCATAAAATACTGCTTGTATGTAAATTGCAAGACAACTAACTGGAATATCTCATATATAAATAATAAGTGAGTATCTAAGTCGCAGGACTACAACACATAGCCTGGACCAAAATCCTGATACTTTAATTACAACAGCAAATTAAAGGACAATAACACAACCATGTGGCATGGACAAACCCCATGCTCACCAAATAAGGCAACAATGCCCAATAGCAGTCTCAACATAATAACATAAACAATAGCGGAAAACATAACAGCAGTCAACATCCAGCATGACAGCATATCATAATATCAACTCAGCTCTGGCCTCCTGCCACCTGAGCCCTCAACATTACCTGATCCTGAAATAAGCGTCCCCAAACGTGGGGTGAGATCTCTAACAAGAAATCTCAGTAAGACAATGGGTCCTCAAGGATCTTCCACCCCAAGCTCACTTACATGTGTAATATAAGTTCAAAAATAGTATTTACAATATAAGTTCCAAAACTATGCGATGCAGCAATTAATCATGCCATGTGTGTTTATCAAATCTACTGGCCAGAGAAATGTAGGAATACGTCTATGCCTACATGAGTACAAGGAACACCGCTTGCACCTCACCCACAGCCTCACCATCTTGTATGTACTACATACTCAGGCTTACCGTATAGGTGGACACCACATGCATCTCATAAAAGCACATTGCATTTAAATAGCTCAACAGCATTTCCAAAACATTAAAGCATGTAACACAGCATGCATAAACCCATCCCCATGGGACATGGTGGAACAACAGAATGGCTAAACCGAGGACACGAAAGCTTACCTTGCAAGCTAGCTATCCAAGCCAAGAGACCAACCACTCTCAAGTCCAAAAACAGCAGTATCACAATCTGATATGGACCAATAATACATCAATATTTATGCATCACAAGCATACAACTTAAAGACTACGCCTTTCCTTTACGTTTTACGTCTTAAGGCTTCCAACAAAGCCATAAGCCCTTAATCACATGATTCTGACTTAATTCATTAATTACAGAAGTTCAACTTCCTTAATCTTGGGTCCACAAACACCCAATAACTTACTGTTCACACAGCACGGCTACTGTTCTGTGAAAACCCAGGATATCCGGATATCAGAAGGGACATATCCGGATATGTCATATCCGGATATCACACTGACCATATCCGGATATAACATATCCGGATACCCAGGTCCCATATCCGGATATCAATATCCGGATACCATATCCGGATATCGATATCCGGATATCTGTTCGACAAATATCCGGATATCTCACGACAGAATGCAGTTTCTGCATTTCGTGAATATCCATCCCAAAGATCCAACTTTTAACACATGTACACGTTAAAGCATGCATTTTTAATCTATTTTAGGTTCATACTCATTATACCCTCTTGTTTACTCATTAAACATGGCCAAGACATCAACTTTAAGCATCAAAACTTAAGATCAAAGGTGAGGGAACTTACCAAAGCTCAAAACAGAACAAGGTGTGCTCTTGGAGCTCTCCCAAGACACTTCAAACTCAGCCTAAGTAGGAGCACGAAAATGACAACACAAAGGTTGGTTCTTTCCCCTCACCAAGGTCACCCCTTGACCTCAAAAGGCCATGATCAAGCCTCACCACACTCAACTCTACAACCAGCCCTCAAGGATTCACTCAACAATGGCTGAGTGTGCAGCAAGCACCACTTCACACCCTCACAACCCACCCTACTATGTGTTTGTAAGAAGAAGAGAGGAAGAATCAAGGAGGAATTGGTCCAAGGCTCAAGAAATGGTGAAGGAGAAGCAATGAAACAGTGACCACTCCCTTCAGCCACCAAAAAACTCACGTATGACCAATATGCAGCCTAGGGTTTTGTGTTAAGTAGCATATTTATAGGGGTTTAAGTCATGACGCACAGTATTAGCCTTAATAGCAAAGTAAAAGATCTTGATCCCAAACTTCGGACTCTAGACCTAGACATTTTTCTAAGATTTGTCATATTTTTATTTTATTTTTCGGAGCACCTTTCCGGTACGTGCTTTTCCATAGCCAGTATCAGTTCTGGCATCAGATTACGTTATTTTGACTTGAAACTTGTTTTACAAGTCCTACATAATATTCTAGTAATTATCATGCATTCGTTATAATTTTCCGGGATACTTTTCCGGTACGCGTTTATACCGGGTAGCAGAACCGGTATCTGCGCTTTTCTTCCGAAAAGCGACTTTCAGCATTTTTACTCACTCAGTATAATTATCTAAGCCCAATATTAATTGTTAAGGTCAATTATGGAATCATTTCCTAATTATTAAAATTAATTCACTAATTACCTTAATTAGCGGTGCAGGTTCTTACATTCACCCCACTTTTTTAAGGATTTTGTCCTCAAAATCAGAAACATACATGTCTCGAAAGTCGGGATACTGTCGGAGAAGCTCATCCTCTCGCTCCCACGTGCATTCCTCGGGACTACGCCTAGTCCACTGCACCTTGACCATCGGAATGATCTTGCTTCTGAGCTGTTTCTCGCCTCGATCGAGAATCTTGAGTGGTCCGACGGGAGTCTTTAGGTTCTCCCGAACCTCCACATCATCCGGCTGCACCACGTGCGAAGGATCTGCTATGTACTTCCGAAGCTGAGACACGTGAAACACGTCGTGGATGTTGGCTAGGTTCGGAGGTAAGGCAAGTCGATAGGCAACAGGTCCTACCCTACCAAGGATCTGGTATGGCCCAATAAATCGCGGGCTCAACTTCCTCACTCCGAGTGCTCGCCCAACACCGATGACAGGTGAAAGTTTCACAAACACGTGCTCACCCTCACTGAACTCCAGTGGTCGATGCTTGACATCATAGTAGCTTTTCTGGTGATTCTGCGCCTGCTTCAACTTTTCCCTGATCATCTGGATCTGCTGGGTAGTATCATGGACAAAGTCCAAGCCAAAAGGCTCTTTATCTCCAACCTCAGACCAGCAGGTAGGAGTCCGACACCTCCTACCATACAGCGCCTCGTAGGGTGCCATGCCCAGACTAGCATGAAAACTGTTGTTGTACGAGAATTCTACCAACGGAAGGTACCTATCCCATGCTGATCCCTGCTCCAACGTGCAAGCTCTCAACATTTCCTCCAATGTCTGGATGGTCTGCTCAGTCTGTCCGTCAGTCTGAGGGTGATAGGCGGTACTCAATCTCAACTGCGTACCAAAAGCCTCCTATAGCGCCTCCCAGAACCGAGAAGTGAACTTCGGGTCCCTATCACTGATGATACTCTCGGGCACCCCGTGAAGCCTCACAATCTCGCGGACATATAGCTTGGCCAACTGCTCTGTAGTGAAGCTCACCTTCACTGGAAGAAAATGGGCAGACTTGGTCAATCTGTCCACAATGACCCAGATAGAGTCACAACTAGCCTGAGTTTTAGGCAATCCCACCACGAAGTCCATGGAAATACTCTCCCACTTCCACTGTGGAATTTCAAGAGGTTGAAGTTTACCAGACGGTTTCTGGTGCTCAATCTTCACTTTCTGACAAATAAGGCACTTGGACACGTAGACCACTATGTCCTTCTTCATGCCAGGCCACCAAAAATTTCCCTTTAGGTCCTGGTACATTTTTGTGGCACCAGGGTGGATAGTAAACCGGCCCTTATGAGCCTCTGCCATAACCTCTTCTGTCAATGGCCCTCGAGGAATAACAATCCTCCTCTGGAACAGCAGCAATCCATCCTCGTTCCAAGACACACCGTCCTGGTTCTTCACATAATCAAGGCACTCTCTTTGCACTTGCGCCTCTTTAATCTTTTCCATCAGCTCATTAATCATTTCTGTTGTTTCCATCTCAAGCAGTGCGCCCCCAAACAAGGAGTTCACTCTCAAGTCTCTGAACTTTTCGATTACCTCATAATCGCTCATCATCAAGCTGGATAGGCTCACGGATTTCCGACTCAAAGCATCGGCTACCACATTGGCCTTGCCAGGATGGTACCTCAACTCAAAGTCGTAGTCCTTCAAGAACTCCATCCATCTTCGCTGTCTCATGTTCAACTCCTTCTGGTCAAACAGATACTTCAGGCTCTTGTGATCACTGAATACAGCAAACTTCATGCCAAACAGGTAGTGCCTCCAAATCTTGAAAGCAAAAACAATGGCCGCCAACTCCAAGTCGTGAGTCGGGTAGTTCTCCTCATGAGGTTTCAACTGTCTTGAAGCGTAAGCAATCACTTTCCCTTTCTGCATCAGCACACAGCCTAGTCCTTTACCAGAGGCATCGCAGTATAACTCAAACTGTTCCGCAGGATCAGGAAGAACTAACACTGGAGCAGTAGTCAGTCTCTCCTTCAACTCCTGGAAACACTCCTCACACTCATGTGTCCACACGAATGGAGTCTCCTTTCGGGTAAGGCGAGTCATCGGTAGCACCATCTTGGAGAATCCCTCTATGAACCTCCTATAGTACCCTGCCAAACCCAAGAAGCTTCTCACTTCTGTAACCGTCTTGGGCCTCTCCCAGTCCATCACGACCTCAATCTTGTTAGGATCAACTGCAACTCCATCAGCGGAAATCACTTGACCCAGAAATTTCACCGCCTTGAGCCAAAACTCACATTTTGACGGCTTAGCATATAGCTTTTTCTCTTTCAACACTTGCAAAACAATCTTCAAGTGCTCAGCATGCTCCTCCTCCGTCTTGGAGTAAATTAAGATGTCGTCAATGAAGACGATCACAAACTGATCTAGGTACGGCTGGAAGATCCTGTTCATTTAGTCCATGAACACTGCGGGTGCATTTGTGAGTCCAAACGGAATCACCAAGTACTCATAGTGCCCGTACCTAGAGCGAAACGCTGTCTTTGGGACATCCTCCGGCTTTACCCGTATCTGATGGTAACCGGACCGGAGGTCGATCTTGGAATACACGCAAGCACCCCTGAGCTGATCCAGCAAATCATCAATGCGTGGAAGAGGATACTTGTTCTTGATTGTCACCTTGTTTAATTGTCTGTAGTCGGTGCACAACCGCATGGTCCCATCTTTCTTTTTCACAAAAATGACCGGTGCTCCCCAGGGAGACACACTCGGCCGAATGAAATCTTTCGCTGAAAGCTCCTCAATATGCTTCTTCAGCTCCGCCAACTCTGGTGGCGACATCCGGTATGGAGCCAACGATATAGGCCCCACACCAGGCAATAAATCTATGGAGAACCGTATCTCCCTCTGCGGTGGAAACTCAGGAATCTCCTCAGGAAACACCTCGAGGAATTCCCTCACCACAGGAATGCCAGTGAGATCCTCCTGTGTCCCACTCACCAAACCTCCCAACATGACATAGCCAAATGCCCCTGCTCTCAAGGCCCTCCTCGCCTGCAGGACTGAAATGAACGGTGAGGAACTGGCTGTGGACCCACCCGGAGACATCACCACTTTCTTGGCACAACAATCAATCAATGCACAGTTTCTGGACAACCAATACATGCCCAGAATAATCTCCAGGTTGGCCATCGGCAATCCTATCAGATCTACCGAGAAGTCACGGCCATCCCACTGAAACGCTACATCGCGATGAACAGTGGAGGTCAAACATTTTTCTCCGGTGGCGGTGGTCACCCGCATCGGTGGAGAAAGCACATCACTGGGCAACTCAAGCCCCACATCAATAGGGGTAGCAACAAAAGAATGCGTTGCCCCGGAATCAAACAGCACATCAACAACTGAACCACCAATGATAGCAGTACCTCTGACCAGGTTCGGAGCTCTGTCCGACTGCTGACGATCAAGTGTGTAAACTCGCCCCGTAGTAGGTGGCACGGCTGGTGCCCCAGTAGGAACCATCTGCAATGGCACCGCCTGCACTGCAGCAACTATCGCCGTCGGGCAATCTCTGGAATAGTGGCCCTCCTTGCCACACTGGAAGCATATCAGCTGTCCGGTAGAACACGGCCCAAAGTGTGACTTCCCGCATCCCGAACATCTGGAGCAGGAGGTCTAGCTGTGTTCCCCTGAGTAGCAGTCTTTTTAAACTGGTTTTGCGCTTGCTTAGCCGCCAACTGTTTGCCCTTGCCCTTGTTTGCAAAATTTCTGTTCTTCCAGGTAGCGGAACCGCCGGTACCCTGTGGCACCTCAATCTTGGCCTTCTTGGCCTGACTCGCACGACAATAGTCCTCAATGTCGCGGCACTGCTGTACCAAAGCTCCGAAGTCTCTCGAAGCAGAACCAGCAAGATGTCCAGCAATGTCCTCATTAAGTCCCCTCCGGAACTTAGCCGCAAGAAAAACAGGAGTCGGCCTCACCATACGGAAATGAGAAAACTTTACCAGCTCATTAAACTTAGCCAGGTACTCGTCGATAAATAATGAGCCCTGTACCAACCGGTCAAACTCTCCCTGCTTCCTCTCCTGTGAGTCATAAGGAAAAGCACCAACTCAGCTCTTCTTTTAAGAATGGCCACGTCATCACATGGCCTGCATCTTGGAGACGTGCATAGTAATACCAAATGAA